>JAZGTK010011789.1:0-15346 GCA_036877625.1 Ambastaia sidthimunki | reverse complement strand
GCAGATTCAGAGATGGAGGGAAAGAACAGCAGGCAGGAGATGATGATAATAGAATGAAATGAACAGAGTTTATTTAATAATCTTAGTTGTGTTCTCAATACTCAGTCTGACTTCATCTGACCAGCACAAGTTAAATCAATGTTATTATACCAGAGAGAATGGAAAATTACTGCTTCACAACCTGAGATGCTATCAAAAGACTAAAAGATGGAGATCATTTCCTCATCTCTACTTGTGAAGACAATACAAACACAACACAAGATTAAACAACATTAATAAAGAAGAAGAATAAATTAATAAAGAATAATAAGGATAATGAGAACTAAGAAATGAAATACAGGCAGATGTATGTCTGTACAGAGTTTCAGTCATCTCTCAGATAAAACACATACACAGGTTGCTTTTCAGTGGTAACATCTAAAGTACCTAAGAATTTATCCATATAGAGACTGATGTGGTGTGTGTGTGTGTGTGTGTGTGTGTGTTTGTGCGTGCACGTACATGTGGTTTACAAAGACACCATGATGTAAATAATGACGTGAAAAACAATGTTTATGGGGACATTGTGTTCTCATAAACTGAACATCTTAAAAAAACTAAATTTTGTTACTTTTCCTCTGAGGGTTAGGTTTAAGGGGTAGAATATAGAGTTTGTACAGTATTAAAACCATCACATCTATGATGTGATAAACCCTATATGCCAACGTGTGTGTGTGTGTGTGTGCACGTTTAGCACCAATGCCACCAGCTGGGCATGGGCTGCTATGTGTTTACGTTAGCTAATGAGCTAATTACCCAGCTGAACTTGTGTTATTTCACAGGAATGCTGCAGCACTCCAGTGCAATGCTCTGATTATCAGCCATTTCCTGTCAGTCAAGACGCTGACAACAAGGGCCTCTACACTGTTAAATCCCACATAAGTTCAAATACTGCCACAGCAACTATTATTAAACCCTGTCATGTGTGAAATACATGCAGTTATTAAAAACACAACACAGGAAAACATGACTGGGTTCTGTTTCACCAAATCACACAATGCAAAAATCATTCTGAATTTCATTTTCACCAGAGACATTTTGACAATGAGGATATTAAATAGAAGTAAACAATAACTAATAAAGGATGTCATAATAAAGATTAATGACTTCTTATTAGGTTCAAATGAGTAGAGGTGTACAATAGCATAAGAAAGAGTGTGGGAAGGGGTGGGATTTTTGTCCAGCACCTTGTTAGCATTTCATATTTTAATGCTTTTCTCACTATTTTTTCTAAGTGATTATTTTTCTGTTTTTCCTTTTTTAAGGTTGTTAAAATCAAATACTTCTTGTAATTAACAACTAAACACACAAAGCAAAAGTCATGGCTGACACCTGAAACCTTTACTAAAATTTTGCTAAAGAGCAAAATTTACACAAACTCTATGAAGAGACACTAATATGTTTTGAAATAACCTCATTACAAGTCTCTTCTGATGAAGGTAGTAATCATAATAGCACCCTCAGAAACCTTGGCATATTCAATGCCCAAATATTTATTACAAAATTAAATTTGTGATGCCACTGAGGAGAACAGCATCCAAACAAGACATGTTTCCGGAGTCCAGATGCGAGCTCCATCAATGGAGGTTTAAGCAGCTAGTGTTTGTTGTTCTTGTGATCACATATGTGCCTGCAGCTCCAGCATAAAGAACTGCGTCCTGTCAACTGAATCACACTGGGAAAAGGAGGGGGAAGGAAATGGTCCTTTTTGGTGTTTTTTTTTCTGTATTGGTGGAATGACTTCTTTTTTCTGAATAAAGATCCATTCCACTTGTGGGGTTTGCCTGGGGGGTTCTAGTTGATGGGTTCCTTTCTGAACAATTGTTTAAATTTCTTTGCCATTGGTGTTTATTTACCTTTATTATTAAAGGTAATATGGTAACATGTTTTCTAAAAATAAAAAGTATATTTATACTTATTTTTATATACGGGAGCACTGGTAGAATCCATGTGCGAGGTTTATTCAACAAATCCAAAACAGAAGACAAAAGGCACAAAAACGTTAAAACAGGCACAGGTCGGGGCAGGCAGCAAACAATTGTAAACAAAGAAACAGGCAAGGGTCGGGGCAGGCAGCAAACAATCAGAATAAACAGTAAACAGGCAAGGTCACAATACGTAGCAGATCAAAACCAGGCAAACAATCCAAAAAGGGCAACTCCAAATGATCGTGAAAACAGGAACAGACAAAATCATGCACTAGAAGACAGACAATGAATAAAGGCTTGGTAAGGCAGTTGAGATACTGGCGATACTTCGCAATGTGTAGTTGCAGTCACATGGCTTAAATAGTCCAATACAGAAAATGACAAAACAGGAAGCAGGAGAGAACAATCAGTACTCCGGTGAGGTCTCCCTTTGCTGGCGAGGCGGAACAGGGCGTGGCATTACAGAGCCCCCCCTCCTAGGAGCGACTCTGGGTGCTCGACATGGTCGTCCCCGTGGTCGAGGTGCTGGACGATCAGGTCTGGCTCGGTGAAACTCCTTTGTGAGCATGGGGTCCAACGCTGATAAACGCTAATTGCCTCAACAATCCAGCGACTAATAGTAGGTTTAGATGCAGAAAGGTCCCTCTTGTGTGGGCCGAAACAGACCAACAGCTGGTCAGATTTTCTCCACAGGGCAGCTCTGTGGACATAAGTGTGCAGTGCTCGCACATCCGGGTGGACCGGTTTCAGCAGTGAGACATGGAAGGAAGGAGAGATCCTATAGTTAGCAGGAAGCTCTAGTTTGTATATGACCTCATTGATTTGTCGTAAAATCCTAAAATGGCCAACATACCTGAGACTAAGCTTCCTGCTGGGCAGCCGCAACTTAAGATCTCTCGTCGAGAGCCAGACCCGTTGTCCAGGTTGATATTGTAGGTGGGGATGGTGCCTCCTATTGGCTTGAATTTCTTGAACCCAAACAGCTTGCTGTAGACGTACATGGGTGCTGTCCCACACCCTTTCACTGTGCCTGATCCAGTCGTCCATGGCAGGAACAGCAGAGGGTTCTCCAGACCACGGGAACATGGGAGGCTGGTAACCCAAGACACACTGGAAGGAGGTAAGGCCAGTGTAAGAGTGAGTGAGGGAGTTCTGAGCATACTCAGTCCATGGCAGAAACTCCACCCACCGGTGTTGCTCGTGATTGCAGTAACTTCTCAGATATTGACCGATCTCTTGGTTGAGCCTCTCTACTTGACCACTGGATTGCGGGTGGTAACATGATGTGAGGCTGACATTAATATCCAGCTGCTTGCAAAATGCCCGCCAGACTTGAGACGTGAACTGGGTTCCTCGATCAGAGACAATGTCCTCTGGGATTCCATATTTACGGAAGACCTGGTGGAATAGGGCTTTTGCAGTTTCTTGGGCTGTGGGCAGACCTTTTAAGGGCATTAATTTACAAGCTTTTGAGAAGCGGTCGATAATTACCAATATGGTAGTGTAACCTTTGGAGGGCGGTAGATCTGTGACAAAGTCAATAGAAAGATGGGACTATGGGCGTTGCGGGATAGGTAGAGGCTTGAGAAGTCCTGAGGGTAATTCCTTCGGGGTCTTGGACACTGCACAGACTTGACATGACTTAACATAGATAGTAACATCACATGATAAAGAAGGCCACCAAAATGAGTTTTGAATGAGCTTAATAGTTCTGGAAATACCTGGGTGTCCTGAGCTCAGGGACATATGAACCCATTGCATAACCCGCTGTCTCAGGTCCTGGGGAACATAAACCTTGTTGGAAGGGCAGCTTGGAGGTATCGGGTCCTGACCTTGCGCTTTCTGTATCTCCTCCATGATATCCCATGAAATGGGAGCTAAGATCACAGTGGGTGGCAGGATGGGCTCTGGAGGTATGTTATCCGTGACAGAATCACCGACCTAAAAGTAAACGGCGCATAGTGTACGCATAATTCCGTTTTTTGTTTGCTGAGCAAACTAATCTCCATGACTTTGCTTTCTGCCCATTGTACTATGCTCTACTCAGCAGTGCCACCAAGGCAAAGTTGTCTGGAACGGGTCCTCGGGAGAGCCTTCTGGTCTATCTTGAGTGGGTGGTCCTGTGGCTCGCCTATGACCTGTTGCCAAGAGGGACGACTATGGAGTGATTTTCCGGACAATTTTCAAAGAAATTGCAAATTGTATTTGCAATTGTTTTTTACATATGTGGATATTGTATTATCGGTTGCGTTTTCGCTTTCACATGCGCACAGTGACTGCCAAATTTCAAATGGAAATGCAAAGTCTGTTTGCATCTGTATTTGCTATGACAGGAGCGATGGAGGAGTCAGACCGAGCCGGTGGGATGGATAGATGAGGCATAGCCGGAGGAGTATAATCCAGAGGTGAGGGAGGGTCGACAACAGACCGAGGTGAGGCTTGAGGGACGATGGAGCCAGGTGGAGCAGGTGGACTGACGGGACAGGGTGAAGACGAGGGAGCTAGGTGGCATGGTGGAGCTGCAGGGTCAGAGGGCCGAGGGGGAGTCCAGGATCCAGAGACTGGAGACAATGGCAATAGATTTTCCAGCCACGGTGCTGATGGTGGCTGGCAGCCCTGCAGCCCAGCCACTGCACAGCTGGTGGGCTGAGGGTGAGCAACGAGACTGACAGTTGCCAGCGGTGGTGTGGCTCCGTACCAATCTGAGTGAAGTGGCTGACGGGCTTTTTGTACGGGACAGAACACGCCCCACAGTATAGTCCCACCTTTGACGCTGATTGACAGGTTTCGGTGTAATGCCTCGGAAATGCAAATGCAAAATGAATTGCGTTTGAGTTTTGGCAGGCTACGTACGTGACGCAGAGAAAGTGAAAAGGCTAATCTGGAAATTGAGAATTTCTAATTGAGATTGAGCTATTTAAATATGACAGGGTCGTTACTTGTAAGTCATAGCAAATACAGATGCAAATAGACTTTGCATTTACATTTAAAATTTGGCAGTCACTGTGCGCATGCGAAAGCGAAAACGCAAACAATAATGAAATATTTGCATTTGGATTATGGCACAATTTATGCGTCCACATATGTAAAAAGCAATTGCAAATACAATTTGCAATTCCTTTTGAAAATTGTCCGGAAAATCACTCCATAGACGACAGCCCCACTCCTGACCCAGTGCCCAGCCCTACATCATCCACGAGTGTAGAGCCACTGCCCGAGAGCACAACTGACAGAGAGTCCGAGCTCCTGTCGACCGACGAGCCATTGGACGTGTGTGCGACAGAGCCGATGTTCGTTACTGAGGCCAAGCCGGTGCCGTCAGACCAGGTGAGTGTGTTGGTGGTGGAGCATGAGGTGGATGACAAGGACGAGGGAGGCTACACCCACTGCACAAGCACTGAGGGTGAACCATCACTGGGTTCCATGCACTGTGTTCTGGACATTATGCCTGACCAAGATTTCCCACCCACCCCCACATTCATGTTGGAATTTACCTGCCATGATGGCACAGCCACACCACCGCTGGCAACTGTCAGTCTCGTCGCTCACCCTCAGCCCACCAGCTGTGCAGTGGCTGAGCTGCAGGGCTGCCAGCCACCATCAGCGCCGTGGCTGGAAAATCTATTGCCATTGTCTCCAGTCTCTGGATCCTGGACTCCGCCTCGGCCCTCTGACCCTGCAGCTCCACCATGCCACCTAGCTCCCTCGTCTTCACCCTGTCCCGTCAGTCCACCTGCTCCGGTTCTTCGTTGTCACCGAGGACCCTCGACTTTCCGTCTCTGTCTTGGGCTCCATGTCCACCTGCTCTGCCTCCATCGGTCGGTTCACTGGGTCGTCAGCTCTTCTGCCATGGGTCCTCCCTTTGTCTGCTCCGCGGTGGACCACCATTATGGCTGTGGCCTGGGTCCTGCCCAGCTCCCTCTGCACCAAGTCCCTCATGTGTCTTCATCGTCCTGTCTCCCCATCGTCACGTCTGGACTGTCTTGTGAGCCCCTCTTCCTGGAGTCTGACTCCCGCCGGAGCCCCTCCATGGAAAAAATTCACGTTATTTTACTCAACTCTTTTTCTGTTACCATCTTCAAAATGTTTTATTAGGGCCCAAACACTGAAAGTTGCGCTGGAATTTGTCAAAATCAGACCCAACAATTTTTAAATCAATACAAAATTATAAATGAGTATTATACGTTATTTGTTTTTAACCATAAAAGTTATGAATTGCAGCTTTAACGTATCAAACGAGAACTGGCCCTGCTGGTTGAGCCTGGTTTCTCCCAAAGTTTTTTTTCCATCTATACATTATTGGAGTTTTGGTTCCTTGCTTCAGGTATTTCTAATACATGTCCCTTTATTAAAATGGTCCAAATGTGTTGTAGTTATCATTAATTCAGTCAAGTCTTTATGCATAAACCAACTACAATCTTAATGCACATATTGTAAAAAGCCTATCTGAATAAAATGAAATTGAATCTGTTGAATTGGTGGTCCCATTCGCTACCGGTTCAGCTACAGCTTAAATTTTTTTCCTGTGATCAAAACATTAGCTGTGGAAAAGTGATAATTAAATTAAATCTAAGTCAAATTAAATCCGAAGTCATTGTAACTAAAGAAGTTGATGTTGAACATTAATTAATATGTAATTTTAAGTGTATGCAAATATATACACACACTTTATATTAGATTAGTCTTTAAATACTGTGTACTGTGCACTACTGATACTGTTACAGAGGAGGCTCCTGCCTCTCTCCAGCCACCAGAGGGAGACTCCTCTCGAGTGCGGATTCTTGATTAAGCAACTACCTGGGGCTGACCACTCCCTCTCATTACTCACCTGTTCCCTGTCAATCTAATCATGGACAACATATAAACTGTGTTCACTCTTCTGTTCTGGGCGAAGTCTTGTTTTGCTATGCAATCAATTCTGAGCGGTTTTCCCTGTGTTGCATACTTCCTGTTGCCTACCTGGACTGTTTACTATTGTGTTTGTTTGCCGCCTGCCTTGTGACCCCTCGCTTTGTTTTTGGATTACTCTTGTTGTTTGCCGCCTGCCCTGACCTATTGTCTGGACTCTGTTTACCCCTTTGCCCTGCCTGCATTGCTCCTGTTTGCTGTTACTTACCTTTGCCTGTCTGTTTACTCTGTTGGATAATAAAGAGTCGCTAATGGATCAACCGCCTTCTGATTTATCATTGCAGAAGACATTGCCTCCATCTGATCCAGCAACGGTTTTCCATTTGAGCTCGGAGCTTTCTGCCCAGGCTTCCGTGCTGGCAGCATACCAGCAGCAGCTAAACCGGCTCACCTCGCTCACGGAGGATCTTGTAAAGACGCTAGAAACCCTCCACACTCCAGGTGCATCAAACTTGCCTCTTCGGGTTTCATCGTCTCCGCCCGCTCTTCCTGCCGCCTCAACTGCCAGCCCTCGCCTCGCCTTCCCGGAGAAGTTCGATGGCTCGCCTGCCAAATTCAATGTTCAATGTTCCTTATTTGTTGATCAGCAACCTACACTGTATCCTACTGATAATAGCCATATTGCATTTGTCTGCTCCCTGTTAACCGTCTAAGCTCTAGGCTGGGCAACGGCGATGTGGAGTACAGATCAACCCACCTTCCCATCCTTTGGAGCTTTTCTCCAATGCTTCAAGGAGGTTTTCCAGCACTCAGCGGACAGCAGGGAGGCGGGAGAGCAGTTGATGGTGCTTTGTCAGGGGAGAAGCTCGGCGGCGGATTACACTCTCACCTTCTGTACCCTAGCGGCTCAGAATGGCTGGAGAGAGGTGATGCGGGAGCCTCCTCTGTAACAGATACATTGTACTTACTATGCACATAGATGTTTTTCTGGGTAGGTTTAGGGTTAGGGGTGGGTTTAGGATTAGAGATACAGGTTCAAGAGTGTAATTGCATGAAGACACTGTAAATATAAGTTCAATTTAACAACATGTATGTACACAATAGATACACAAAAATTTTGAAATTACTGAAATTGTTTGAAACTACTGAAATTGTTTAAAATTACTGACTGTTTTTCTTGTGTAAGTACATGTAGTTAAAGACTAGAAGATTATTAAGTGGGACCTAAAAACATCATAGAAAGAATTCTTAATCCATTTTTTTAATTACATATGCATTTTCATGCCTTTGTTTATAGGCATTAGTTAAAGTTGAACTTTAACACAGAAAGTCTTCATTTCAACCCTTTGACTGCCAGATCCACACTGTCTGCTCTTTAAAAGATCATTTTTTCATTAATAGGTCAGTTTTGTAAATTGTAATTTTAAGTGTTATAAACTCCTAGAGCTAGTAATATTGTGAACTGGACTCTGGCACCACCGAACTGGACCTTGAACCGGACTCTGGCACCACCGGACTGGACCTGGAACTGGACTCTGGCTCTGACACCACCGGCCTGGACCTGGACTCGGGACCTGGACTCGGGACCTAGACTCTGGTTCTGGCACTACCGGACTGTACCTGGAACCGGACTCTGGCACTGGCACCACTGGACTGGACCTTGAACCGGACTCTGGCACCACCGGACTGGACTCGGACTCTGGCACCAGGCTCTGGAACACCCGAACTGGACTCCAAACTGTCTCTGCACTCGGGGATGATGATGAGAACTGAGAATTTATCCGTTGCATACCTTGGATGGCCCTCTGTCAGGGCCATAATCCGTGCCATCTGGGCGGGATCGATTCAAAATTTTGGTGCTTGAAAGGATAGCTCAGGGAAAAACGCCACTGGATCTTGTTGTGGCGAAGTCTTCTGTAACAATGGGTCGTGGAAACAGGGATCCATTCGCAGCTTTTATTCGAGTAATCACACAGACAATGGTGAAAACCAGCAAACAGGAATAACGAAGGCAGAGAAGATCACAAACAGCAGACAAGGAGTAAACAGGAAACTGGCAAGGGTCGAGGCAGGCAGCAAACAATAGAAAAAACAAGGAACAGGCAAGGGTTGAGGGCAGGCAGCAAACAAGAGAGAGATCCAACAAACAGTCCAGGTAACAACAAGAAATCAACACAGGGAAACGCTCGGAATTGTTGCTATGTCAAAACAAGACTTTGTACCGAACAGATGAGTGAACACAGTTTATATATTGTCCAAAATCAGATAAACGGGGAACAGGTGTGTAATGGAGGGGGAGTGGTCAGCCCTAGGTATGTGGGCTGATGGGAAATGTAGTTCCCAAACAAGAATCCAAACTCGAGAGGAGTCTCTCTCTGGTGGCCGAAGACAAGCGATGCGGCAGCCTCCACTGTAACACATACAAAGACAATTGTATAAGGTTTTATGCAACCGTTTCTAAGCTCATGCTAAACATATGCTGCTGATTTATGTTAAAATAAATTAAATGCATTTAAGAAAATGGAGAAGGAACTGAGAAAGAAAGGTTAACTAATATTTGTCAGTAATTTCTGGTAGTAAAATAAAATATGTAAGCATTAATGTATTACAGTGAAACTAGGAGAGAGATAGAGAGAGAGAGAGAGAGAGAGAGAGAGAGAGAGAGAGAGAGAGAGAGAAAATGAAGAGGATCTGAGGGGAACATGGACAAAGACAAAGCAGGAGGTTGGGAAAACAAACTTCCTGAATGTAGTATGATACAAAATCAAAGAATCATAATAAAGCTATAAGAGTGCCTTTGCATTACATTAGTATACTGTATACACCACATACTAAAATGGTTGTGAAATAAATATTTAATATTAATGGTTTTTCTATCTAAATGATGTTGAATGTATTTAAAATGTATTTAAAAGCCTTTCTGCTTAATTTACACATCCAAATGCAAATACATAACCTGCCTTTGTTTGTATTTCTGTAGCTCAATTGGTAGAGCTAGACAATAAGACAAACAGTTTCGTAATAATTAATAATTAAATTTTAACACAATTTAAACAATTTAAAGTGCTCAAAATGGTTCACTGGCCCCTGTAATCAAATGACTTGCTTTTTTAAAGCTCATTTTACCAGCAGTGGAGGGGGTTAAAAACAGATTGAGGCCAGATTTATGACTCCAGTCCACTGAGGACAGCGCTGGACTCAGCTGTCCCTTGATGGGCCTGATCACCCCCTCCCTCTTTTTTAGGGAGAGTCACGGGGGAGGACATAGGGTGAACACTGTAATGAAAAGGCTCTCCATTCTCCACTAAATAAACAGTTTTATTTAGTTTATTTCTGTCAGTTCTCATCCCTGTTGCAATCTCTAGTCTGCTTTAAATCAACCAAACAATAAATGTAATTTTAATGTGTCATGATTAGTGATTGATCTTTATTGATTGATATTGTTTGTTTGTTCAGTTGTCACTGTTTAAGTGTTTTGTTAAGTCAATCAATTATGCTAATAGAGGTGGAGACAAAAATGCACATGGGCACTCAGAGGTTCAGCTTTTCTCAATTGGGTAAACTGAAGACTTTAAGTTGAAAGTTGTAAATGGCATCATTAATTTGACCTAAAACTTTAGGATGGCAATTAAACCGTGCCACGGCAAATTTGTGCTATATTCAAAGCTAAACCAGGTCCAACAAAATATTAGTGTGCTGCTTTTTTTGGGACAGGCAGTGTACTTCATCTAAGGAAAAAACATTTAAGGGACACATTTACGAATCATAAGTATTACAGTTATATATTATGGGGTGGAAACTGCAAGCATGTAACACCACAATCTTAATTTGGTTACAAGCAATAAAAAAAATTCTTTCTTTCTAAAAGATCTTAGCAGCCTGTGGTTAAAAAACGAAATACCTACATTAGTGAACTCACAAAAATTCTGACTAGTAGGTCTGTTCTGCAAGATACTAAAGATACTGCAAGATTCCACAACTAAAGTTTTATACCAAAATCAGTGACTTGTGCCGGTATACCAAAACAAATACCACAGCTAAGATTAATCACACATATTAACAGCTTGAATAGTTTGAGTATAAACAGTATAAATACTGTTTAATCACACATTTTTAATTTACGGCTCATTTTATGTGCTATCAGTTCTAAAACCTGTTTGCACCATACCTATCAAATACCTGTAACTGATGTTGTGCAGTATCTGAGAATTGTACAAACCTAGACACTGAATGAAACTTTATCTATGCCAAGAGAAACCAGCCTCTCTCTATCAGTGTGTCCACCACTGAACTAGCTTGACCCCAAAATGCTTGATGGAGCTGCTTGATGGAGCTGAGGTGAACTGAAATTGAATCTGAGAATCGATAGTAACTGACCGATAAACCTACTTATAAACCTCCCAAAAGCCTGAACGGTTGTTGCCAGAGGTGTCTGAGACCATCTGAGTTAGCAAAAGTAGTCAAATGAATTTACAGAGAAAACAAATTAGAGCACTTGTATTGTTTTGGCTAAACAGCAATGAAGATTGAACATACACATATAGCTTCAGACGATATCTTAATGTCTCAAACAGTGCTTTGATTTGCCAAGTCTGCAATCAAAAATTAGAGATCCCAATATGATCATTTCTGATCCCAATAAAAATGAAATGATCAAATTAATAAGCTCTGCTAAAACTTCAATTTAATATCAGTACAGACTGAAGGGAATTGGTGTGGTCCCTAAGCAAATTTATTATTACTGCCTATTAACTACTGTACTTAATTTAATTACACACTGGACTTATCATACTCAACATTTGTCATTCTATTGCACTTCAATTAACTTCACACCTGATCTAAACCATCATCTTCACTGGTACAGTTGTACATCACTATTTGTATGTTTACTTATCCATTTTTAATTTAATGATTCACTTTTTTCATTCTTGTATATATATACTGTATAGGTATATTCTTTCTTTCTTTCTTCTTGAGAGCAATTGTTACAAATTGATTGAAATTGATTGATGAAATTGGGACTGATAAAGTTTTTTTAATTGAATTTAATTAAATGTTCCATATTACCTTGGACACTTTAGTCAACTTCACTGTTGTCATTTATGGATAAAGGTCTGAAAAAATCTTCTATTAGTCACCAGAAACTATGTGCAGGTGGGCAGCAGTGTTCTTTTAAGACCTGACCCTACAGATAGCCTGAGGCCCCCTCCCACAATAAATTCTCCAAGCAGTGCCAAATCAACCTCCCTCACAACTTTCATTAAAATTGTTAACACGAGAACCCTCCTCACCCCCACATGCAATGCAAAAATTCTGACGTTGAGATATCATGACCCTTTTAAACTTCATGCATTAATGAATCCACTGGCAGTTTATATTTCCAAGCACACTTACTAACCCTTATTTTTGTCATATTTCTTTTAGCGTTCCATTTTTTGTTGGCCCCCTAGGAAGGCAACGCTGTCAAGCCTTAGCTGTGCAATGCTCAAAATATTTTGCGTAATAGCTAGTAACTGGGCTGATGGTGTCAGAAGGAGTTGTCAGCCCAAAGCCTCTGAATAATTAAAAAGAATGGGGGCTGTGTTTATATTCACACAGTGTGGACAGATTGCCAGGACCTGATGAACAGCCCTGTGCTCCCATTAAATCACTCCTCAAAACTGAAATGCTGATGCAGGGGAGAAACCTTGACCAAACATTCCCAGGGGTGTCTATATCAAATTCAATTCACTTTGATTAATTCAATTTTGTTCCACGATTTCTAATGTCTCTCCTTTATTATTTTAATATCTTTTAAAAACTGTCAGGCACTTCCTGTAAAAAATAAGAAAATATTGGTTGGGTTGTAATTTAAGATATAAATATGGTCTGATAAAGCTTTCAAAAGTTATTAGTTAGTTTATTAATTAACCTGATTCTACACAATGGCCAGACATTTAACAGCATATTTTAATGATCTATTGTTTTATCATTTATTTTATTTTTGTAATTTTAACAAACAGAAATGTCTCAGAGTGAACCAAACCAAATAATACTATAAAACATAACAGAATTAATCAAATCCACTAATTTATTTAGTGATTTTTGTTTATGCTGATTATATGCTTAGTTTGTGCTAAGCATATTTCCACGAAACATGATGACACTTCTGAATGATGGTGTTTATGAACTAAAATGTGTTAATTAAAAAGACATTATAAAGTATTAACTGATACTGAGAACATGGGGAAAATGTAAATTAATAAGCAACTTAATCAATATTCTAATTTAATATAGAAAGAATTTTGTTTCGTAACAATTTACTTTGGTAACAAAGGCAACAAATGAAGAAAGACCTAAAAAACAGCTTAAATTATTTACAGTAATTTAAATACTGTATTTTTAATAAAGTTAATGCGTTGTATCTGGGGAAAAAGAAAATCATTGCCAAATCAGCTAACATTGGTACATAGTATATTTAAAAGTCATCCATCAAAGTTACCAACATGTTTTCCAAATTTGAAAACTGTTTAACATTTTATCTATTATTAATCATGGGGACATAAAAATAACTGTTTGTAATAAAGAGGCAGTAATATTATGTAAACAAAGTTATATTATATAAGTAATATTATACTATATAAGTAATATTATACTATATAAATAAAGATATTACGTAATAGTAATATTACATCAGTATTGTTAGTAATAAATACCTCACCCGTTTCTTTTCTGTCTTTTAGATGTCACTGTAAACACTCATGGTCTTGCTGTCCTGTCCATCATTACTCCTGTTTCATTTTCCCTGGTTCCATTTTCCATCTGCCTTTTAAATGACTTTTGCCTCTCAGTCTAGTCTAGTGTGTGCAGGGCAATGAAACGTGCTTTCAAATTGCGCAAAGTCACAATAGCTGCCATACAGAGCGAGATGATAGCTGACTGCTGCCATCTAACTGCTGAATGATGCATTACAGCTTCTGAAAACTCAGACACTGGATTATTAAACCACAAGTCGTGGTTTGTGATTGTCAGTAAAGATGACACCGAAAGTGTCAATACAAATTAAGTAAAATATTATATTAAAATAATTTATTTCACGGTAAAAAAAAAACCTTTATAAGCCAAATATCACTATGATTATTGTTCTTATTTAGAGCTAAAGATTTGTCTCTGCCTGAGGCATGCTTCTATGATAAATCGGTTCCTTTGGTCTGTTGAGGAGAGATGTGCTATTGCATTTCTAACCGGACAGATGATTTTTTCCTGGCAGTGCAAAAAACAAAAGGAGACCATGTCTAATGTCCACAATACAATAAATACATAGGGTAGACTCATTTTTCTTAGCCTAGTACTTGACCACTCAACAATTACATGGAACACTATAGCAATCACCTAGCATATACAAGCATAGCAACAACCTGGCAACCATCCACAACACCTTAGAATTTTGGCAGACTTCTACACAGACAAGAACAAGTAATATTGTGTTTTTAAAATATGTGTACAAATCAAGTTCTCTTGTAACAAAATCTTGTAACCCTAATCTTCTGGCCCATTAAAACAGCATTTTTTCTTTAGTCCTGTGACTATAGTAACATTTCCCCAATTCACAAACTCTGTAGTAACTTAAAGAGAACCCCAACTTCTGTCAGGAAAACAAAGTAACTCATAGTGGACTTTAGAAAGTCCAGGTCCCCTGTCTCTCCTTTGTCTATCCATGGTGAGGAGGTGGAAATTGTTGCAGTTTACAAATACCTGGGAGTCCATATAGACAACAAACTAGACTGGACATCAAACTCAGCAGCACTCTTCAAGAAAAGCCAGAGCAGGCTGTATTTTCTGAAGAGGCTCAGGTCCTTCAATGTCTGCAACACAATGCTGCAGATGTTCTATGAGTCAGTGGTATCCAGTGTCATTTTCTATGCAGTGGTCTGTTGGGGAAGTAGCATGAAGGTGGCAGATATAAATAAACTGGACAAACTTATCAGGAGGGCTGGCTCTGTACATGGAGCTGGACCCTGTTCACGTTGTGGCTGAAAGAAGGATGTTGTCAAAACTTCACTTTATGCTGGATAATCCTTCTCACCCACTACATAGTGTTCTGGTCAACCAGAAGAGCACTTTCAGCCAGAGACTGATCACTGTTAAGTGTTCCACTGTCAGAAGATAATTTATTCAAGTAGCCATCAGGCTGTATAACGCCTCTCTATAAGTGCTGTGCAATGCATATACAATAAATGTTCTTTATATGTGCAATAAGGGACTTTCACTATTTCATAACTTTTCATTATCTCATCATTACCATCATTGTTTGTATGCTTCTTCATTCATTTTTTAACTTATTGATCTACTTTGTCCACTTTTGTATATATATACTGTATAGGTATACAGTTATTTTATTTCTTCTTGTATAGTTATTGTTACGTCTGAGGTTTCCGCACCGCCTCCTCCTGGCCGTCAGGGGGAACCGTCGCCAGAGGATTAATTAATAAACTAAATAAATTTCTCATGGACCAACTGCCTGGGGCTGACCACGCCCCTACCATGCCACC
>JAZGTK010011788.1:0-15347 GCA_036877625.1 Ambastaia sidthimunki | reverse complement strand
TTTGAAAGGAAGAAAAATGGGTCCCGGCTGTAGTGTCTGCTCAGTGGCATGCGTGGTTTTCAGCATTTCAAATGAGTTAGAAAAGTCATTTGAAATCTCAGCCGCTCACTTCAATACCAGCAACTGTACCTTTGTGTAAACGGTGTGTTGTCGTGGATACGCAGGTCATTTCCCGGGCCACTTCGGAATGGCAATGGAATCGAATGAAATAACTACTTCATTTATATCCTCATGAAACCCGTTTCACACTTCACATTCCAGAGGTCATGTTATAGTTTAAGTCGATGTATTTTAGATGTATTTATTTTTGTATAGCACTATAGTCGTTTTTGATCTATTGTAAATGTATTTTGCATAACAGTGAAACTCTCAAATCAAATTTCGGCCAATCACGTACTGCCTTATAAATGCCTCCTGGTGATTTGTAGCCACTGGTTAACATCAGTCTTTCCGTCTGTTTTCACTTTGAACTGAAGATAGCGCATAAAATGCGTCAACTGTACCAAGCTGCTTATACGTTCTCCAATTTCCTGCAGATGTAAGGCAGAGCTTTCGCTGCACTTGAGTAGCTTTGAAAGTGAACCGTGAAGTGTAAAATTGCTTTGGGTAAGAAGCAAAACTGCGTAGCGCTCGCATGCGGCCCGTTGCATTATTGAGACGTGCAAGCGCATGCTTTGAAATAAATGCGCGCCGAGTGCGTTGTTTACAAAGCCTTGTCAGTTTGTTCAGCTTGACGGCAACAGTCAGCGTGTTTTTGGTCGCAACTTGCCGAGCAGCGATATTGGGCCAGTTTGAAAGAACACAGGAAATGTAGTCAAAACAGAGGCATTCACCGAGTGAGGATAAATAGTGAAGAGGCTCAGCAAATGATGTTTTCTTCTTTTCTTTCTCTCCGTACAGGTGTCCTTTCGGAAACAGAATATCCGTAATGGTTCGTGCTTATCTTCTGACAGTCCTGGGACGGCATGAGCATTCCTAAATGTTTGGACGGATGAATGAGAGATTTAAAGTGACTGTTCACACAAAATGAAAACGAAAACTCACCGTTATCGTTTACTCACCCTCGTGCTGTTTCAAACGTGAATGGCTTTCTTTCTTTCCCTCACGCTGTTCCAAACTTTCCTTCTTTCCTGAAGAGATTTTAGACAGTGTCAGTCTCCATTCACCTTCATTATATGGAAACAAACAACAGCCTCAACATTTGTTTGTTTTTCTTCTTGTGTTCTGTGGAAAACTGGGAAAATGGGTTCGGAATATGATGAGGGTGAGAAAATAATGACAGAATTTTCAAGTGTTTTACATGAAGAAGGAAATGCAGAAATGGAGGGAAACGTCTAAATCTCATGTGATCTATCTGAGGAGCTTGTAGGCAGTGTTTACAGTAAACAGGATCCTGTAGCCTCTGGATTAGCTGACGTACACAACTGATCTTCTTTTGCTGCAGGTAACTCGTATCCTTGAATATATCTGAGGCTGCAGTTTAACCGCAAAGGACAAAGTGCAGAAACCCTCCATTCCTGACAAACCACAATGTGTTTAGTGCATTAGACACATGAGTATTCCAGTATGATTGTGTATACTCTCTCTCTCTCTCTCTCTATTACACACACACACACACACACCTCTCTCTCTCTCTCTCTATTACACACACACACACATATATACATATATAAATATTGTGCAATAAAACTCTTGATTTGTATCAAGTTACAAACAAAAACTAAACAAGATTAGGTACCTTTCATATTACAAAAAACTATTTTGTAATGTATAAAAGATTTCCACAGAATGTCAATAAATCACTATGGTGATATATAACCTTTTACATCATGCTATGAAACTAGAAGATTTTAGATATACACTCCATCAAAGACATCCGTATTCAGAGAGAAAGCATCTCCTCCGAGTCTACTTGAGATCACAAATAAGCTTTTTTCCAATCCACTTTTCCATTAAAGTTTTCTCCTCCCCCTTAAAGCCTCATTACAACACGGAAGGCTCAGACAAAAAGCTTTACAACAGTGAGCTGGGTTATAAATATGGACCTGCTTCTCCAGCCCTGATCAACAGCACGAGGTGATTCATTAATAAGATAATGAAGCTGGAGAAACGGGCCGAGCCATTGATTCTTTAAAGGCAGACAGACAGAGTATTCAATTCAATTTTACTATACTGCATATCTAATACATATTCCCTGTAACTCATACCACATTATAGATTTCCGGATAAAAGAACTCCTTTTTGTGTCACCAGCCTCCGATCCGTTTTCCTGCCAAACACACTACAGTAAAGGAACCAGGTTTGCCTTGATTCTTGGAAATCACAATGTCCGATGCTACAGTGTGAAAGGTTCGATTCAAACTTTCGATTTAAGAGCTTTCAAAGGCGGGTTTCGAAAGAGGACAAGGGACATAATTCAAATGTGCGTTTAGTTTATCTGTCTAATGACGGCGTTTCAGTCAATATTAAAATCATTTGCTTTCAGATGCCTCCTCGCGGATCGATGAAATGTTTACAAATTGTAAAAAAAATGCTGAATGTTAAAATGAAACACATTTGCAGTCGAGACGCAGTATGATGATCGATATTCAATGCATTAATGAAGAAATTCTTATTAATGCAGATCTGTCCACTGCGGAGGCATAATTTTAAATCTCAGTTATGATGCTGTTTAGACAGACTGTTTTAACTAATATCACATCTTTTACAGTCACTGTCCCCTACAGAATTCACTACATAATGTTAATTGTATTGCAACAAGTTTTATAGCCATTACTATTTTATATACTTATAGATTATATACATTGAAGATTCTACAGTATATACTGTATGTATACTTTTGTGTTTATATTCTGTGTCTGTAAACACAATTTATCTGTACATAACCCCATCATAAGCCTCATCATAACCATGTGAACATTATACAAATACTGTATATATATAATGGAGGAAAAAGTTTGAACTTTTTTTAACTGTTTTACAGGAACGTTTTTTTGTGCCACATACCCTAATAGTGCCAGAAAATGAAGTCCTGGTGGCTTTTTCTGTGCAACTACTGTCAGAGTAAAAACCTATTAATACATTACGAGGAGTCTTTAAAAATCATTTTACCCAGAATTCCACAAACCGATGTCACAAATGTGAAGTTGATTCCAAACGTTGCATAATTAAGTTTTCAATACTCTCACTGAGTCATAATCACACTAATCACAAAAACACACAATAATCACAAATTCAGCCGCACTGGATGTATTAAACCTCACAGCAGACAGATCAAAGCAAAGAATCTTTGCTTAAAATCTCATCAACAGAGCTTGTCTGTGATAAACTGTTGCCTAATTTTCTTCCGCTTATCAAGGAGTTTACAGAAATATCTACTTATCACTTTTTATTAAGTGTTTTGAGTAGTTTAATTTAGTCTACTTTCAAAAAAATGTAGCTTTCCCATTAGGGTTTAATTCCAATAAAGGTACAAATAAGATCAGCATGGAGACAATATTGTGAGAAAGTTGGGTGGGTAGTTTTTGCACCAAACAGAATATGTCTGAACAATAGGAGACAGTGGAGTTCTGTAAATGTTGTTTTACTAAACACTGTTAAAAAATCTTTACAGATTGCAAAAAGATTTCTAAAAAAGTTCCCGCACATAAAAAAACAAAAATGGTCTAAAACATTTTTCCCGCCTGTGAATTGGAGAGAGAATGACAGATCTGGAAAGCTGAGGTTCAGAGCTTAAGTTTATATCGTGTCAAAGGCTGTCACGCTCTGTACCGCGGTACCGTTGTAGCTCATCTAGTCATCTCACTAACCTTTACTCTGATCACACAAATGTGATCAGACAGAGGAAAGACAGAGGACTGCTGATGTTTTAGCAGGATAATGTGGACCAGGCTTGGCTACCCTTAGCAAACGTCTGCCAGCGCTAATGTAAGACAGCCCCTTCAGGCTAGCAATTTATCTGCCTAGACAGAGAAACGCTGCAGCAATGGTGACAATAATTAGTCGAGGTTTGTTTACCTCGCGGTTTAATTACAAGATGATTAGCGTGAGAATATCTGGCTAACCTGCTAGCCGCTTCACTTATCAACGATTCCTGGTAACGAATATCAAATTTTCACTATTTTTATTTCTGGTTGTATTTGATTTTGTACTGTAAACGGGTGAGTCACGTAATGTATTTGCACACAGATAAAAAGCCCTGCGGTAACCTCTCATCATTTAAACTCCTCTTTCTCTCGTTCCCTAATAAAACACCGGCGACCGGATACCTTTCAAAGGGGAACCTACGTAATGCATTGGTGGCTGGTTTAGACTAGCCTAATCTACCCATGCCGCTATTTGTTGTGTACGACGCTCGTTAACGCACACGGTTATCTGCGTTTGCAGTCGTAGGTTCTCCTTGACGTGTTTGAACTCCTATTTTTGTTGGGCTCTTATCTGAGATGTTTGCCGGAACAATCTCTCCAAATGTTTACTACACTAATTGAGTTGTCGACCCCCTTGTTAGAATTATTCACAGCCTTTATCAACATGTGGCAAGCAATACTGATGTTGTTTAGGAGCCCTCAAATAACCCGGTTTTATTATTCTGCCTGGGATATCATTATGCCAGATAGCCCAGACTATCTCTAGCTCTGTTTTTCAGGTAAAATAAGGTTGCTTGTTTGGCAGACTGCATATAAGTTACTCTTACGGCCGCAGAGGCTCACGGCGCAGTTTATATTGCGACACTTTCTCTGTGATCTTCTGCGTTGTCGTTAATGTTTCCGCCACTCGGGGCTCATTGTCATGATTTAGACAGTGTTTCGTAGCAGTGTTTCATCGTAGCCTCGCCAATTGCAACGTAATAATAGGTTCAACAATGCACAGTGGCGACTACATCATCGCTGTTTAGCATAAATGACACGCGGAGGTGACAGATACATTTTAGCCTTCGGATCCGATCGCTGTAAACAATCATTAACTTGCTTCTCACCGTTTGTCTTCGATCGCATTCTTGTCAAAACGGAGTCGTCTTCACCAGAAATTAAGGGCCTTCTCGAAAGTCAGCATAAATACATCATGTCACATGGAAGGCAGAGTAAATTATGCTAGTACGCTAGGTGAATAAATAAAACCAATGTTATGGGTTAGACAGTAACTTTTTAACATATAAATTAACACATATTAGGCAGGTTGCAATATTACGGTTAGGTTGAATTAAGTCATTAAGTTGAGACCTGCTAGAATTCTTGCACTCAACTATTCAAACCTACTGGGTAAAATACTAGTAAAATAAAATTACACATTTAGATAAACAGGGACTGAAAATCATTAGACTTTAGTGTCGGCCTGCAAGACAATAACCGAACTGAAGAAATGTGTTAGGTGAGGGATACATAGAAAACAATTTACTAGTTAACCCATAACGTATGTTTGTTTTTTATACCTTTATAACCCAGTCCTGTCTAGGTTCCTAATAACCTCTCAGACATGAGAATAAATCCTTAACACGTTCCCCACAACCTTAGTCAACACTGTATTGCTGTACTGGAGGCAAGTAATTTCCCAAGGGAAATATCACGTATATATTTACTGACTGATGCGTACGGTAACATAATTGACAATAAATGATAACTCGCAATAGAGGATTCAAGGTTACAAAGCAGTCTCTTCTCTAGCCATTGATATTTTAATAGCTGTGCAAACAAACCCGGGTGTGAATACGTCCAATAAATGTTATGATGCGGTTTCTCCTTTGATTTCACTGATGCATGATGGGAAACCAAAGATTATGACATCACAGCCTAATTGGAATTTTTGAAGTTTAAATAGAAAAATTCGTGACCCGAGCCTCATTCATTCACGGAGCGCGTCCTAAATTAATTTGTGACCCCCCACATACTCACTCGCACCCCTGATGGAACCACAAAAAACCGAGAGGTATAAAAAAACAATTCCTGTCGCAGAAGTAGCTGATAACTCTCATGGACTATGACCCCTCTATCACAGCCGACAAAATTGCTCTAATTCCTCACTCCAGCAGATAGCTACAGTCCAATGACAGCGATGCTATTATCCTGCAAAGTTGTGGGCTGATAGTCACTTTGTGTTTGATTGCACAGTGTCTAAATCTCTCAATATAGAGGCACTTTGACTTCATGTGTGCAGTCAGTCAAGTTATTCAATCATCTTCAAAAAATATTATAGCAGAAAATATGGGTGCTGTGCAAATGGCGATAAAATATATACGTTTTGTTGCGACAAACGGAAACCTCATACGGTCGTTATTTATACAGGGGGACTGGAAACAAAGATCCGTCAAACCACAGCGAGATACGGAGATTTTATGACATCATTCATCAAACGACACTCTAAACAAACGTGATGACATCATAACACGCTAACTGCGTACTCAAGCCCCCTGTGTGCAGAGGCTAATGTTGTAGCCATTTATTTCTCATCAATCACACTGGCTAGTATATACTAGTAAACAATATATATAATATATAGTACTATGCTATATAATTGCACAGTATATAATAGTAAAGTACAGAAAGAAAGAAAAAAGGGGAGAACAGTACCAAAGGTAACAAATATTTTTATTATCACACGTTAAAATCAAATTAAAGTTATTTGATTATATTAGTAAACGAAGTCTTGTTGACTGCTGCATACTATAACATTAGCACAAACCCAATTATAACACACAACAAGTCAATTTAAAGAATAAAGTTCACACACACACACACACACACGGCAAGCTGTGCTATTACATTATTTACAGTGCGCTCGCAGTGCAACCTCAGAACGCTTTCATTAGAAAAATGCATCGTTACCAAATTAAGCAGCAGCAGGAAATGCGATGAGCGTTAATCGCAACACATCTCAGCACGTTAATTACTTACACGAAGCGCTGCGCGGATATAAATGCTGTGTTTCTATCTGTAGATACAAAGAGAAAACATCAAATTACTGTCAATAAAACTAATACTGTCGCATTTTCCAAGACAAATGCAGAAAAAAAAATGCAGAAAAACTCACTGTATAGTCTTTGTGTTCAATTAAATCTATTTTAAAAGGTTAATTCAGCCACGTTTCAAAAAATAGCACAGAAGCTGTACGTACAACTATTTTTAACCCCTTATTAAATTTTCACCCTTTATTTCTGTAAAACACAGGAAATGTCAGTCAGTAAATCACATGCACTTATGCTTATGAACATGTTTTGTTATTGATGTATCCAGCAGTCTGCATGAGACGGTAACAGTAAGCTGGGATTCCACCCCGTTACTTTGCACCCCTGTTGCTTCCTGCTGAGTCCCACAAATTAACACCGGTCGTCATGGTGACCGCTAAGGAAACTTGCTGTTAACTTTTCTCTGTTATTAACGGAGGCTCGAGGCTGAGCCGTGTTATTGAATGGAAAAGTATATTGACAATTCCCATTAGACGGTGAGTCACTGCCGAAAACACGGATCTGTTACTGGCATCCACTCAGAACAAAGCGTTGGGTGACACATGATAATTCACTGAAATTATATAAAACTGCCCCTTGACTGCCACTTCAATGCAATGACAAATTAAAGATGTAGACTCAAACTCACACACACACACACACACACATATATATGAAAGTAAACAGGGTGTAAATGCATGACGGCATGTTGAGGTCAAATGTTAGGAAAATATTGAGTGTATATATATATTGATATATATTGAGTTTTAAGCAAAACTCAACATGCATTCTGAAACGTAACGCCCACTTTTTTTACTATCCAATCAAATCATGAAGATAAAATGGGTTACAGAATGCAGTTTGTTGCAATTTGTTGTCTCCCCGTCGCATTCCTCCACTGCATGACTGCAGCCCAGATGCGATCTGACGTAAATTACTTCTCCACTACAGATAAGTTCATCGACCTCCTCACTGCGATTTTGCTGCTGCTCAGACTCTCAGCATCTGCTCTGCAGAAAGTCGCGTCCTAAAAAGCACCCGCGCAGCTCTGGCGTCTCTGCTGATGTCATCAGTCACGCTGCTTCTTTGGGACTCTGAATTGAGCCTCTCGAATCCCTCTTGAAAACAGAGAGACAAAACAATGTGAAGTATTTGAAAGGGGATGCGCTGCAAAAATTATATATAGATGTGTTTTCCAGAGCTATAAATCAACAAAAAATGCACAATCTTGTAGACCTACAGCAATATTGCAGTTTTTACTGTATAGAAGTAATGTTTATATAATGATTCATTTGAATTGTGTATTTGTGTTGTCTGTCTTAAATTATATAAGAGAATTTTAATAGATTTGGGTTTGAGTTAGTAATACCCGCTACTTAAAGTTAAATGCACAAATAAAGTGGTAAGATAAAGAATAATTTTGCATTGTATGTAATTGGTTGTGATTTGCTGTTATTTAGTACAACATCACACTTGCCAGTCTAATATTGCGTTTATACAATAGTTTAATAACAGGAAGTTAAAGCAGTTACAAATTCACATTATGACATCACATTAGGATTCTGTTTCTATGGCAACGTGCATATCACCAAAACTGATTTACTGATTTTACTGATGAATTATTTTCTATATTAACCAATTTATTATTCACTATATGTTCATGCTAATTTAGACAAAAGAAACAAGTGACAAATAATAGAAATAAAATGGCAAACTGAAATATTTGTAAACTAGAAAATATTCAGACTACAGACAGTTTTTTTACACCATTTTAAACGTCGAGTGGGCGATTTCCTAAACTTTCCAACTCATAATTACAAGTTTATCTAAAACTTCTAAAATGTAATTTCTTTAAAATCAAAACGGGTAATTACGATAATTACAGCATGTCCTGCTATACGTCATTTAAATAACACAGCGATTCTTGTGAGAGAAAAATGAGGACGTTTGGAAAACATCCGTTTGGCCAGAATTTGATGACATTTCTTCAGTGATTAAAATGTAAAGCCTCAAAGAAGAAACTGACAGACTTCCTGACAGCTGAACGGAGCACTTGGTCATTTTCTTAATCCTTTAATTATTAAACATGGCCCGTGGAAAGAAGATAACATCAGCTTTTAAAACAACAAGAAAGAAAATCCTATTTCTTCGTTTTCCGTAGGGAGACAAAGAAAGAGATTAAAAGGAAGATCTTAATTATCCTGATTCACAGGGGCTGGAAATTTATCTTAATAACTCTGTTCAACAGCGTTAAAACAAATGCGTTACATTTCGGCGCAAAATCTGGAATAATTCATGTCTGCTATCGCGCGGTTGTGACTGAAATCGCTTCATAAACTTTCGCGTGGCAATTTAACACGCATTTCAAATGACAAACTGGCGACCTCCTGCACGCCTACAGAGTCTCAAACCTCAAAGTATCTCGGCTCATAACAATGAATTTAAATGTGTGACAGCCTTAACCTTTGACAGATGGGCCGTTCTGTTAAATACTGGAGCAGAAATGTTATTAGAGGGTTTGCGCTCACACGTACAAGCGTGCACACGAATTCACACAAGGCCGTCTTTATCATCTGTCTTTATTCAGGCCACAGAGTTTAAAGAGAATACTTAATATTACCCACAAGGCCTTGTTGTAGGTCACGCCTGGCTGTTATGCAGTACTGGTCAAGAAATGTTAAAAACTGTGACCGTTTTTACTGTTTTTGCAGAAGCTGCAAAGGTTTAACTGTTCTGAATTCAGTTTAAAGGCAAGATTGCATGTTTTCTCGGGGCCTCTTTAAAACACTCGCCTCGTATTTTACAACCCACATGAATTTCAAAACAGGAAACATCTACAGGCTAGTCGTGCCAAAACTGAAGACAGTGATTTCATTTATACTGATAAATAAATATTCAGTAATGTTCTCGCTTTATTTTCATGTGATGCTGCTCGGATAATGAATTGCAATATTACAGACAATTAAAAATCTCTGGTGATAGTGATGAAGGTGGTGACACATAATCACTTTAAAACATGTGACTAATGGACTCCATTATCATGTCATTACGTTGATCCTCTTAAAATCACATTCATTTTAATATAAAATGAAATGCAGAAAATCAGATTCTAAAAAAGAACTTTGTACAATATAAGTCCCGCCTTACAATTACAAACAGCCAATCACATGGCGGGTGTAAAAATGGAAGTCCCGCCCTACAGTTCCATTCTCAGCATGTCAAATATGAAAGTATGCATGTAATTTTTTGTTAAATAATAATAATAATAGTACTTAACTTTTAATTTCATACATATACACCCTATAATTTTCCTGATTATTATACATATGTGTCGGATGGTAAGGATTTGTAAAAATATTTAATCTATTATTTAACATTAAACGTTAATGATATGCTTCAGGCTTAACACCCTCAAAGCCTCCTTCTAACCTCCAAAACCATTTAAACTCTCCCCAGGACAGGAAAAAAAGATTTTGTTAAGTTATACCGTAAGCCTTTTTTAGAATAAACAATCCTGGGGGAAAACCCCAATATTTTCATACACTAAAAGGGGGAAAGTACCACTGTAGCATTTACATTTAGCAGATGCTTTTATCCAAAGTGACTTACAGTGAATTCAAGGTATACATTTGATCAGTGCTTGCATTCCCTGGGATCGAACCCACAACCTTTGCGCTGCTAACGCAACGCTGTACCAGTTGAGCTACAGGAACCTCATGAACTCAAATAGTCATTTCAATACATTCCAGTTTGAGAAACATCTATTCTAAATTCAGTATCACAAATAAATGGCTGAAACTTTGAGGGGACTGACCCGAGTTAACATTTGAGGGCATCGTGTTGCAGTTTATTTGTTGAAATGCAGCTGTCGATGTGTCGTCCCATTCTGAAACCATAAAACAACTTTATTACACGTTGGTGAAAGAAATACATTTCACTGCTGTTTTATTATATATAACAGAATATAATTCAAACTGCCTGCAGCTGTGAATCTATTTTTTTATCATGAATGGGAGACATTGGTCACAAGCAGACCCATTCTAATCTTTCCTATAACCAACCCATTAATCTGTTAAACTAGTCTAGTAAACCGACAGAACTCACCAGTACCTTCTATAGTCTATCAGCAAAAAAACTAAACATGTATTAATACACAGAATACATCATTTCACACAGATGCAAAAATATTTCCTCTTCGTTCCCTCAGGGTCCCTCAGTTCAGGGTTTTACTTGTTGTGAGACCTTTTAAAAATGTTGATTTTATTGTTACTTTGGTTAAAAGTTTTCTATTTACGGTTGTATAAACGTAAAGCAGGCTTCATTTCATGATAAGTAAACTTTTCTGGCTTGAAAAGAGTCAAATTTAAGTTAATTTAAATCTCTTTTTGAGATTTTTTTTATTTAGACTTTCTTTCATTTATTTAGAAGCTTCATTTAAATACATACATTCAGATTGGTCAGTTTACTAATTAGAGGCGTCTTTATGCAACAGTGTCAAATAGCTTTTGCAAGTGCTAAAATCTTTGATGAATCTTTGACTAACATTTAAACTTTAATGTTACTTTAATGTTTGTTATGACTACTTTTTAAAGAGGCCAAGCTTGCAGCCTTCAGACTGTACAGCAGAGAAGTCCGTTTAATTCTGTAGCCTAAAAAAAAACGATGTCCAAAAATCACCAATCATTCAACTAAACACAGGAATCTCTCGCCAAGCCGTTTATGGCATGTTGCCCAGCCAGTTAAAAGAAGCCTGTAGCAAAATTCAGATTCTGGAATACAGAAAAGTTGATTTCTGTTCACACGTTCCTCTGAGGTAACGTTGAAGACATAATGCCTCTATTTGAGCCGCACTGTAAGAACACGTTTCTTCTTCTTTCAGAGTGTTCTTCACAAGTAAATTTAGCTTCTGCATCTAGTATTTTTAGTGCCTGAAGCGAAAGATTAGTGGAGGTGGGGGTCACTGAACGGGCAAATGTCTTCATCAAGCCCCTGGATTTTCCTCTTCAGAACATGGAGAATAGGATGTACTACACGGATAAATAAAGACATAAATATATGAACAGATAAATAACTTTTGAAGAATACTTATTTCCCTGTACCATCAGCCTTATGTGCAGGGTCTTTATTTAACAGCATGAATGTTAATGGCCGAGGGGCAACTGAGAAGGACTCAAATCTATTTAAGCATCACTTTATACTACAATATTCCTAGAGAGTTTATGTGTCATATTGTGGAATTATCCAATGTATCTTTCCCATTTTTTATACTTGTTTGCTGGGGCAAAAATACGAAGTTATTTATAACACACACAACAGTAACACTAAACTATCCTACATTCTAGTCTACAAGTTTAAATGAATGTGTATATAAAGCTGGTTTCAGTAACCTTACATACGATTGTCTCATTTTGATAGTAAGATAAAAGATCAGAAATAGCACAATTACCCTATTATGTCTTCTTAAGAGCTCTTGGTAAATGAGGTCACATTGGCCGTCCCCATTGTTTTTCTCCACCTAAAGTAATAAAATAGACAAAGATTTGTTAGTCGCTTTGCATAAAAGCTAAATGAATAAATGCAAATGTATTTTTACAGCTTCAATAATTGTCCTGTTTCATTCAGACCATTTTCTGAGCATCATGCATAAATGTTTAACAATATATGAAGTCAAACGTAACCCCAAAAAAACGGTTGAGGGTGCATCCTGCTGGCCGGCCTGTTGTTTTGTGTCACAATGTTGTGGTCAACCAAAAACTCCGGGACTCCAAACCAGTGATAAATACTCGTGGCGTTTTATCAATAGTTCTGGACTCAGGTTTCTAACAAAGGTCCAGAATGTTGTTTAACATCCTACGCAGGTTTGTAAATAAGAGTCAGGTCACTTCTACGTGAAATGAATGTGATTAGCGTAGCTTTTAATATAAAATTAGCAATTTAAAAAAGACATTAGCCCATTTCACATTTAACAAATGTACAGTAATTAAGCTATTTTGTGTGTGATTAATTAAGTTTGTAATTAAGTTTATTAATATTACAGTATAGTGCATGTATTTTGTCGTTTATGATGTAGCTACCTGGCTCACTACCTGATACCTGATCTGGTTTATGTGTTAGAATATTATGATTTACTTTCACACCAAAGTCGGTTCAAAGCTGCATAATCTTAACCAGCTTTGATGACCTTTTTTTAAAAACCCTAATTATCCGTAATTACTTTTGGATTGGACTCTGGCGTTTGGCCTCCTTCCAAAACACGGTGTCGTTGAGAACCTGATTAAATACGATGCCGTTTCATGCCAACAACTTCCCTGAGAACGCAGAACAGAAGTTGAGCCTGCTTACCCTGTTCTGTCTACTTCCCTGAGAAGAGCTGGAGATGTTCCACGAGTGGCTTTGATCTCAGAGTCCAGACCGCTCTGCTGGTCTTTTTCCTCCGGAGTGCTCGGCTGTCTGTCTAACAAAACATAACAATCAGTTCCTAGTTTCTCCAATTTAAAATCCATTATGCAAACCACGCCGGCTTCGTTCACTCAAAGAGAAGGGTCAGATGACATCTGATTCCAGGATGAAGCAGTGAGAAACCAGGTCTATCTGGTGCAATTGACGTAATTTTCATAAAATTGTAATCGGGTCGAATAAGAGGCTGCCCACAAAGGAGAAATGTCTTTGCGACACAACCAGTTGTTGAGTAACCGAATAAAAAGGAAAGCGGGTTGGTTCTGGGTTAGAAAGTTTTGCCTTAAAATGTTGCTTTGCGTTGCATCACTGTTTCTGCTTGGTGTAATAATGTCGAATTAATTTCCAAACGGCAGCTGTGGTGAACGCCGGCTCTTGCCTCAGAATCGACTGAAACGGTTTCATAAACTGTGTCACATAGTTTCTCTTGTAAGATTCAGTAAGATCCATGTTTGTTGCCAAGCAGCCAATCACGCATAGCCAGGAGAGTTCTTATCATTGGTCCACAGCTTTATGAATCTCAAGGATTTTAAGGTCTCCACCAACATGCAAATATTATAAATCTACAGTAGGACATAAAACAAAAAACATTGCACAACATCACTGCACAGTCTGATGTCACATGATGTAAATTTGTGAAGCAGGGGTCAAATGCAGCCTGCGACCGTTTCATAATCCACAAAACTAAAGTCTAGTGTCTGTATGACTTTAAAAGCAAAGGACTGGGTATGTGCCTAAAGCTAAGCTTTGTTAGCGTGATTTACATTGTGTTGTCTTGTGGTTACACTTAAATCACTTTGCTTACACATAACTGCATTTTTTGCTCTTTTGCATTTTTCATATCCTCACCAGCTGTTCCTCATAAAATCCTTCTTCAACCACATTTCACGGCACTTTAAAACTGAAAGACAGACGCGTGTTGGCTGCAGGTGTCGTTCATCTCAAGAAGTTTTCAAGATGGAGGCCAAGTTGCTTGTTAAACCCCCTTTTCTTCCTATTTTCACGTCTGAAGAAGAGCAAACACAGAACAGCACTTATCCTTAATTTGTCACTTAATTCGTTTCGCATGATGGGAGGTTGAGAGATTTTGACCACTTATTTCTGCCTAACTAACCTGCAATGGTTATCCAATTAGTAGGAAAGATGGTTTGATTAAAGAAAAAAGCTAGCGGCTAATCAGAGAATTGCTTTGTAATTCTTACACTCGTGCGCACACAGGGAAAGACGTTTGTGTTTAGTCTCTTCAATGCAGTTTAGACCGACACGATTGGTGACTGTATTTACACTGACACTTCAAAGGAATTTCTGATTTGTATCTGAACGCAACGAACACGGATCCCATTGACCACTTTCATCACAAGCATCTGTCCCTCCCCGTCCATATTTAGCCTCATGAGACGATTTTCATCCTGTTGCCATTATCTGGGAATTGCTTTTGCTAATGCTTTTTTGATGGGTTGCCGTGGAAACAGGGCTGATTACATACCCCCTGATTACCTTTGGATACCTGCTGGTCCCTCTCAGAATTCCTGACTAAAAACAACAAGAAGACGATTTGTTTCCGCATAAATGAACCAAACAAATAATCCGCAGTTTTCCAGGTGAAATATTAAAACTGGGACTGCCTGCTGCATTCCTGCATTTTAACTTGTTTTTAATCAACATTAAGACTGGATGTAATATTTACATTGATGTAAAGGGAAACATTTGTCTGATCACCATCAAAAGCAAACTTTTTTTTGTATCAATTAGATGTTTTAAATGGGCCTGTGGTGTGATAAATTAAAATTTAATAGTAAGAATTTTTCATACAGTTTGTCAATTAATACGGTGATAAACGCAACATGCGTAATAATTATGAAGCAATTAGCTTATGGTTATAAAATGGTTTTAGATGGACTTTAGTGTGTCACACCACAGGGCATGTCAAAAATCTATTTATGCCTCATGAGGA
>JAZGTK010011787.1:0-15348 GCA_036877625.1 Ambastaia sidthimunki | reverse complement strand
TAAAAAAGTTGCTTATAATGTTTTAGAAAATGCCGTTTTACAAAATATTTAGAGAACATTCTGAGAACGTTGCCTGTTAGCTGGGCAAACTTATCAAACTGAACTTATCTGATCAGTCAAATCTACTTACATAAAAGGCCAGTATTTTTTGATATGATGAGCGGAGGGTCTTCAGTCTGACAGGAAACCCCTCCAGAAACAAGCAGCAGTCAGTTCTGCAGGTCAGTCTTTTGCTGTCAGAAAACACCAGCAACAGCACAGAAAAGATGAATCCAGAGAAAAGCATCGTTACTCTTACAAATGAGCTCTGAGTGTCTTTAATCTGACAGAAATACCTGCTTCCTGTGTGAGGAGTTTGAGTCTCACTGGCAACCACACGTCTGCCATCATCCTCATCCTCATCTTCATCTTCATTCATGTTGCTGAAATAATAACACACATTTGCATCAGTTATCAGTTTGATAGAAATCTGTTCAACATTAAACATGCTTTACAGAAACTAGTTTTATCATGTGCCGTGTTTAACCACCTAAATGCATTCACAAATATTCATCATAATTCAAATCATTTTCTCAATCTGGATAGAATTCTTTACAGATCAATAGATCAATATAATAGATACACTTTGTCTGAAATGAGCTAAACTGTTGCATTATTTACTATTGTTTCACATGCAGGTAAGTGTTTGTGGGTGTTTTTCACATGAGTGAGGTGTGGTGATCATGCAAAACCGTGATTCTCTCTGAGGTGAGAAACATTTACCAGCTTCAGAGTGGAATTACTGAAAGTGGATTTAATACAGAGACATTTACAATGTGCTGCTTATGTGCACATTACACACTGCATCCCGTTAACATGCACCAACAGACAACACTGTGACACCAGCGAGCACCCGATTGAGACTCAAACAAAACCTGGTTTACAAGCCCAGCTCTCAATCTCAGACACATCATGTTGTTTAAGCGCAATGAGAGCTTCACACACATTAAGCGTCGTTGGGTTTGTACTGTAAGTTCGCTGTTTTAAACAGTGTTGAGTGTGTTTGCAGTGGACGGCGCTGTGGTTTCATGTATTTGAAATAATTGCGAGGCGTCTTTAGAGGAAATCCTGTTTTCAAACTGTAAGGCTTTCAGTTGTGCTTTTTTCATCAGTTTAATGTTCAGTGTTAACTCGCTCCTCTCGTGCGCTCTCGGCAGTGACGCGCGTCAAGCAGCGCAGGATGTTGTTGCGGTTCGCGGGCGATTGTGTGAATTCACACACAAACAGCGTGTATCTGCTGAAGGGTGTTTGTGTGTTTTACAAGATGCAGAAACTCCCTTCCTGTCTGAAACATCACGGGCTGTTTGCAGAGAAACAGCGTGAAATGATTTGGAGACGCAGTGCGTAAACTGCAGTTACAGATCCATAAACAAACTGCGTTAAATGCAACTAACCCTAAAATAATGCACGATCAGTATAACCACATAAATATGCATGTAAACGTTTAAAGCAATGAAATAGTTAAAAATACTGTGTGCAATAAAAGCTGTGCGGGGAAATGCATTTGTCACGTGACAGACGTTCTCAGATGATACATGGACGCGTTTCGTGAAGTTCATAAACAAATCTACACAAAATTACAACCTAAACAACCTTTAAAATACCAATCGCAGCGTTTCAATGAGGTGAGTTCTACAGTAAAATCATGGACAGATTAAAACAATCTTTAAACAAACGCTGTATTTGTTTAGATGTTGTTGGGCTGTATGTTGATCACAGTAATGAACGTCACACTGTTATTAAAGCTGGTTGACTTCTGCTGGATAAACAGTTTTCATATTTGATGTTTATGTTTGTTTGCATTGAGTTACTGTATGTGCATGTATCAGGATCTCTAAACAAACGCGTTTCAGGAGTGATTTAACAGTAATGGTGTTACTGGGACTGTGGTAGTTTAGTTAGTGGGAGTTAGTTTCGACTGCTGGTTTTGTTAAGTGAAGTGCAGACAGCGGTGTATCGCGCATTGTAAAGCTCATTAGATTCAGAATTATAATATCTACCATAACTGCTTAGTCCCCAGCTGAGGTTTAATCCTGGAAAGTTTTAGAGGACGTTTATTAAAGGTTCTTTCTCCTGTTCTTCATGTGCCTTTAGTTTTGACCATATAAAACAGTTATCAGTCAGTTAAGATGCTTGTTGGAAGTTTTAAGACATGTTTTAAGACAGATGATGTCATGCTGTTGACAGATGATGTCATGTTGTTGACAGATGATGTCATGTTGTTGACAGATGATGTCATGTTGTTGACAGATGATGTCATGTTGTTGACAGATGATGTCATGTTGGCCTGCAGCACACACACTCTTAAAATAAAGGTGATTCAAAAGCGGCCAGACAGAAATCACAGAGCAAATAGAGTCTTTAAAGCGTGTTTAAAACTGCAGCGTTTTGTTTAGCATTAACAAAACAAGATTAACATCTGTTCAACCATGAGGTGAAATTTCTGTCTCTTAACCAGAACACACAGCTGTTTAAATATCATGTTTCTTTAATATATTATTAGATATTGTACAATTACACATTATACATATTGAGAAAAAAATGCAACAGACACAAATATAAGTTAAACAATCGAATTACAAGCTGACCTCAGAGGTCTACATCACAGAATGACGTTTAAACGTCATGCAAATACACATACAGGCCTAAATATGACCCACACAATGTGCTTTATTGGAATGAATTATTCCTACATACACATCCTGACACAGTAAAATGTCTCTCAGTGTGGAACTTAATGTTCCTAAAATGACTCTGTTCTCTTTAGTATTAAAGAAACAGAAATCCATCTATACATGAACTGACTCTGAGTGTTAGAAAAGTAACACATATCAGTCTGATTTTATTTGCTTTGGTCTTGATGTTAATGATGCTGGAAACTTTCTAGCCATTCAAAGAGTGAATCCAGTTCTCCAATAGCTTTAACTGCTGCAGCTGTCTGATCCATCTGTAGAACAAGAACATCTCATTACACACCTAACAGAATCAGAGCTACACTTTCATTATTTGTGTGCTGATGGTTTTAAATATGTTAATGTGATGAACAGTCGAGTGCTACACCACACTGATAACTGAAAGTTTTATCAGATTATTTAAAACAAGGAATAATTTAACACTTTCTGTGCCACAGAATCCAGACAGGCCTGTTATCAGCCCTGCTGTCAGTTTATTTAATATCTTACCTTGTGATATGTGGTTTGAATGTGGTCAAATTTTAATCTTGCCCCCTCTGTGCATTCGCAGTGGGCTTTAGCATGCTGTAGGGTAGAAAGCAACATTGACTTGGTCAGTTAAGTTTGCTAGAAGCTGAAAAATGACTTGTTTGAGAACTGCATTAATAAAATAAAACGTTCATATTCCTCATCCAGTATTCTACAGGCGAGATGTTTTAATTTTAAAGCTGCAATCTGTAACTTTTTCAGCTTTGTGAAGCACCTTTTGAGTGTAAAGAACATGTAACCTGCAGTTTTATGTTTCAAACAGAGATGGCGACAGAGAGGCAAAAGTTACACACTGCAGCTGTAACTGATACAGTTTCAGAGGCTGAACGCTGTGGTGTCTGTACATACACATGCTCGCAGGTCTTTGGAGATTCCGTGGAAAGAGTTTGCAAGAACGCTGGTGGTCCTGCGGTGCAAAGACGGACCACCGGTGTAACTGCTGAAGACTTTATCCATGTAGAAATGAAGCAGCTGCTTGAGAAAACAACAACTTTCTGTGTCCTAAACACAAGAAAGACACAGAGTGAGTGTGAGTGTGTGAGCGTGTGTGTGAGTATGTGTGTGTGTGTGTGAGTATGTGTGTGTGTGTGTGTGTGTGTGAGTATGTGTGTGTGAGTATGTGTGTGTGAGTATGTGTGTGTGAGTATGTGTGTGTGAGTATGTGTGTGTGAGTATGTGAGCGTGTGTGTGAGCGTGTGTGTGAGCGTGTGTGTGAGCGTGTGTGTGAGCGTGTGTGAGTTTACTCTGTGTAAACCTTGTGTGCGATACATTGATGATTAGAGGCTAACACAACAGCAAACAGAAATCTGATCATCTTACCTGTAAGTTTTTCATCACATCTTTTCTGAGTAATCTGATAGCCTTGTGCTCATCTCCCCAAATCTGTCAAGAGATTTATTCAGATTAAAAAAAGACTGCAAAAAAAAAACATTGTATCTTAAGTTTACAGCTCTGATTTGTGCTAGGAAAATTGTGTGTATGTAAGAGCATGACATGTCCTGTTCTCTTGTCAGGGCTTCCGCAGACTAATTCTAATTGTTTCTTGACATATTTCAATTTTTTTCGTTTTGTTGTGTGTGATGTATTATCTACTGAATTTTGTCACGCCACTGTCACGTTTTTTCCAGAAGTAAAACATTAAAGCGTGTTTTGTCACATGCTGTTTTATTCAGTCAGGTACGTGAGCCAAGAATGTAATCAGCCGTTTAAAAAACAAACCAATAACCAGTTTGTTGAGCTGTCAGAGCTGTTAAAAATATCACTGACATCACATGTGACGACACTGTACTTGCCAGAAATAGTTCAGTTCTATTTATATTTAAACCGTTTGGCTTGTATTAAACTGCCACTGGCTGTTTGAACAGATATGAAGTGATTGAAGCCAGACAGCTGGACTCACCATCCCCTGACGGATGTGATGGAAGTGATGTCTGAGCTCATAAGTGTGAATGTTAACTGTACAGCTGCCCAGATGAAGCTTCCGTGCTTGAGTCGTGCTCCATAAACACGCCAGCAAACTGCATGTGATGATGGAGATCTTCATCGTTCTTGAGAGAACCTGCCTGAAGAAACCAAACAAGACACTTAGACCTCTGCACATACACAACACCATCTTTACTCTTTATCCTGAGATAAGTTTCAGCAAGTTTCAAGATGTGTTGATGGTCTGTTACCTGCTGAGCTCTGATCAGAGTTTCTTCAGCTGCTGTGTGCTTGTCTTCATATCTCATCTCTCTTATAGCTCTTACAGGACAGCTGGGAATTTTGACAGGTATTCCTTCATTTTCTTCTACCTCCCATTACAGTAAAAGGAAGTTACAGAGTTTTGCAAGTCTATTAATTCATCACAATTAGAACCAACGTCACCGGATGCAGAACTTCCTATCAGGGAATGAATGACTTCAGGAATGTTAAACACCTGCACAGACATGCAGCTGTTCAGCCCTCCTTAATTCATGCAGGACTATTAATTACTGTTAATGACTAATTGACTTGATTACTGATCCTACACAAATAAAAGCAACAATGAATTATTATTATGTTGAGTTTATCTGTTGTTTATCTGCATGTTTGTCTTTTAATGTGCGTCAATGCAGTGAGATGATATGAAAATCTACACAGAATGACATAGAATTCTAAAAAGCTATAAATTCAACAGACCATTTAATCTGTATTAAACTCACAGCAGATCAAATATTGACTTTCAGAAAAAAGCCTGACTTTAAAATTCACAAACAATTTAAATATCTGATTAAAGTATTTACACAGCTGTGAAAAATTCTTTTAATGATAAATATTTCTATTTTGATATCTGAGGTTACAATATTTACAATTTTTTAAAGAAAAAAAAATTAAGTGAATGTTATAATTAATATGAAATTAATAGTTAACATCTCAGATTATTATAAGCTATAAAAATATAAACTAGATGTTTTATTCGTTTGTTTTAGAAATCAGATGCATATTGTTTGAAAAGAATAAATGCAAAACAGAACATTTTATGAAGTATTTGTCAGATTGCACTGCTGTCCTGTCACACATTTATACTAAATAATGAATGAGAAATGAACTCCACATTTACCCCTGGGGGCAATCGCACTGGAGCTGTTGGGGTGTTAAGGAATAACTTAAAAACGCTGCATGTGTTCGTTCACTTCATCTGAGAAACACACACTGAAATCTGGACTTTCTTTTTTAAATTGACATTCTTCATTTTCAGAGCCGCTTACATTCATATTAATGACATTTCCTCTAACTGAGTTCCTCTAACTGTCAGTTTTATGTTTGACATTTACTTTTTTCATTTGAATATATTAGTAAACAATAGAACAGCGTTTTTTTTTAAACCAGACAACACAATGTGTTTTTGGCGTGCTAGTTATTTTTATCAAATGTTTTTTTTCTGTAATTTCTGCTATTTACACATTACTCTTCATTTGCTGATGTTTGGGACATAACTTAAAAACTCTGGTTGCATTTCAAGACTAAAATACTAGTAAGGTAAAAGATTATAAGTTTAAACTTTTAAATAACCTCTGAATTAAATGAGGAATGTTTGTTTTTAAAATCTGAAGCTGATGAAATGGAACATGATGCATTTACAAGCAGCAAACAGGAAGTCAACAATAGTAATTATTCATAACAGGTTATAATGAGGTTACTGATTATGTTTAATATGTTTATGGTATGTAAGCTGTTTGCTTTATTGATGTCCTGTCACTCAACAATCACTCATGATGACATGAAACGTGATGTAATGCAGATGTTATGATTGACTGTTGAAGAATGTCTTTAAGGCTTTATTTGAGCTCAGTGAGTTTTGTAATGATAGACGTTTTTTCCCACAGTTTCATGTCACAGAATCCAGTGACGTGTATTTAAAATGATTTCACAGAATGCTTTAAAAAGAAAGGATTGATTCAAATGCTGTTTTAAAAGGAGGTTATTAATAGGTTGCTTTTAAATTGGTTGAAATTCATGCCATGTGCCGTTTGGAAACATTTATACACTCGTTTAGTTATATACTATCTCAATAATATCTCAAACTATGACTTATTTTCTTTATAATAGTGGCCAGAAGATGTCGCTGCAGACAGGAAAGATGCATGTGTTTTAGAAGCTGTAGATTCTAGCAAGTGCGTTTTACGTTTTTTTTGTTCCTTCATCAGTTATGGTTGAAATATTATTAAAAGTTTAATATGAGTGTGTAAAGTGTGAGTGGGTCAGTATAAGTTGTGGTTTATAATTCAGTCTAAACAGTAACTATACAGTCACTTAGAACTGATGAAGTGAATTAATAAAATGACTAAATATCTTAGGACAGAACATTTATTTATATTGTCACATGATAAAGACAGAACGACACATGGAAGCATAAAACACAAGCACACTGAAACATCATGAACTACACAGCAGTTACATGAGTTTATTTACTGTCATTTCAGCTTATAGCCACCGCCGTGACCTCTATAATCACACACAGACATTTAAAGCATTTAATGTTCAATACTCATGCTGAATTGAATTCAATAAATATGGTGCTTTAGGTTACACATTCCTGAACACAGAGGAAAATGCATCTGTTTATTCTGTGAAACAGTTTGATTCAGTCAGTTTCAGACTTGCATCTGTGTTCTGCTGGTAATGTCTGTTATATTACTATAGCGTGCAGGTGTCTGAAACACATGATGAGGTCCAGAGGCACTGGAGGACTCACGTGATTACCGTCCAGACGCAGGTATCTCAGTTTGGGTTCACTGTTCTCATCCTGCAGGCTGTTAGAATGAGTGGGGCAGATTTCTGTGCCATTTACACCTACAAAGAACAATCAGTGTTATTCAACACTCACAGACTGTAGAGAAAAACAGAAGTTAAAATCTGTCTGTCTATCTGTGTGTATAGTGAAATATTGTGTGTTTAATTTGAAGCAGTATTGTGACACATACTCTCAATGTTGTTGTTGTTGAGATGAATCTGTTCCAGCTCGGAGCTGAAGATTGGAACAGTCGTCAGCTGGTTATGGGACAAATGCAGGTCCAGGAGGGAGCTGACGTTGAACACTGTTTTCGGAAGACCTTTGTCACTGAGCTGATTGTAGTTGAGTCTCACAAAGGCCAGGTTTGAAAAATCCTTGAAATAGTCATTCGGTATCTCCTCAATGTTATTTCTGTCTAAGAATAATTGAAAGATGCTGTGTGGTATATTTGTGGGCATTTTCCTGAGGATGTTGTGGGACAGGTTGAGCTGAACCAGGTTCTTCAGATCTTTGAAAATGTTTTTGCCCAGGCCACTGTCACCAATCCGGTTGTGGTGGAGATCCAGAAGCACGAGATGTTCCATCTTGTTGAATGCTCCAGCAGGGATTTTGGAGATCTGATTGTGACTCAGTCTGAGCTGCTCCAGACCTGCTGGTAGATCACCAGGAACTTCCTTTAGTTCGTTCTTCTCCATATAAAGGTACAGAAGGTTTGGCAGCTTCTCAAAAACATGTTTCTCCAACGAACGGATGCGGTTGTTCCCCAGATTGATCCATTGTAGGTCTGTGCAGTTGTTGAAGGGCTCTGCAGTCACTGTATCAATGTAGTTGTTCTGTAGATACAGATAGTGGGTTCGAGGCGGGATGATCGGGACCTGACGGAGGTTCCGGTTTTCACAGTACAGGGCGTTTGGATAAGACGGGGGGCAGAAACACTCTCTGGGGCAGTCTGGGAATTCAGAGGGAGGGCCAAGGATTGGAGGGGGGAAGTCTGTTGGCTCCTGGGGTTCAGGTTGGAGTTTTGGAGCAGGTGAGGAAGGTTTTTTGGGAGTGAGGGGTTTTTTGGTAGTAGGTGGACGGATGGGTTTTGGTTTTGGCCTTCGCTGACCCCAGACATCGGTGATCATAAAAAGGACGAGGAGACAGCAGTACACAAGCCCAGCTTTCATGGTCCTAAACAGAGAAAGAAAAATGTGGTAGATCTGAACACAGTTTGAGATGTTGATATTAAAGAGATATGAGAAAGAGATCTCATGAGTTTTGATGATGGTCTGCAGAGCCGGAAACTGATGCTGTTTTCACTGAAGCATGCAGTCACATACTGTCACTCGCTCAGTCTGTCTGCATTATTACAGACTTCAGCAGACTTCAGCAGGTTTCTCTGTACTCTGATAAAGGCTGTATTGTGCAGAGCAGGAGCTGGAGTGAGTCGTGATGAGAGAAACAGCCTGTAAACCCTGGAGACCTCAGAGGAAATCAGTGGCTGGAGTCACAGCATTGCTAAGCTATCTGTGCTCCGTCTGCCACAGGTTTGCCAATGAAGTAAGACTTCAGAGTTTAATTGCTGACTGGTGGAACACAAAAACAGATTGCATCATTATTTTGGCTATTTCAGCAGTGAAATGTGTTGCCTGCACAGAGCAGAAGAGTTTGAAATACACACAGCTTCCACAGTTAAAGAATCTTCTGTGAAACATGTTGTTTAACTGTGATGTTGTTTATGTGTTTTAGGTTTATTGTCTTGCTGTGTGGTCTAAATTTGCTTCAGCATCTGTTTACAGTGTTGTGATGTTCACTTTAGGAATGGCATGAATGATACAAAGCAGAATTCATCATTTTTCTGATGTTTTTTTAAGAACAGATTCTCATGTTTTCTGCTCTGTGCTCTTCAGGAATTGTTGCTTGTCATTGATATTGTGCTAGTTGAAACAACTGCATGGGAGATAGAAACCTGAGAAAATAAGAGTTTGCCTCATTTACTCGCTTTCTGAATTCAAGAAAAACAAAGAAATCATTTAGAAATGTTGATTGAAGGTTGTGTAGAATGTTTAAGGAGCTTTAGGAATCAAACTCTTGTATTTTAGTGTTAGTTACAGGTCAAGAAGAGATGATTTCTGAATCATGATAGAAGCTGTGATACATCAGCAGGTGGTTGATATAAAAACAGTGAAATACATCAGCAGCTGTGTTGATAAGAGAGATTCAGTGTAAAGTGTTTGTATGATGTCTGTAGCAGGAGACCAGTTCTGCATCTGCTCTGCTTCTCACTGATGAATCCTGATCAGTTCAGTCAGGACTGAAGAATTAAAAAAACGTTTGACAGAATCATCATCTCTTTCATTTAATAATTAAATTGTTGTTTTAAATAGTGATTATTTTAAAGGATTTATTTTATAGCTTTTGTTTAAATGAGATTCACATAAAGATTGTGAATTTCACAACATATTATTATGGGTATAAGAACACAAACGTTTTAACAGTCAGATGTTACATCTACCAAAAAGTGATGAAATTGAGACAGAAGCATAAAAGTTTGTAAATGAGTGTGTTAATACAGCGTTAAACACATATCAGCCAAAGTAACATGCTGGTGTTTTTATAAACTATCATCTAACTGCTCTGAAAAATATAGCAGATTTCTGCTCTTAAGATTTATGACTTTGATACGGTAAATACATATAAACACATGTAAAATGAACGTGTCATTTCTTGAGAGGGATCTGAAGATGTTCTGTTCAGTATCTGAACACACATCACGCTTGTTTCTTCTCTGAAATTTTGATGTGTGTCCATATTTTGAAGGAAATGTTTCTTACCTGTCGCTGCTTCCTGTCCTGGTCTGATGAATCGTGTAGCTGTCACGTCTCACTGAATTTCACCTCCTCTCTCACTGTTTCTTTCCCTCTTTCTCCTCCCTTGTTCTCCTGCTCAGCGTCTGTTGGGTCTTTCCTCTCTTCCTCTGCAGGTCAGCAGTGCGTCTCTCTGCCCCTCCTTCAGGGAAAGTGTCTCAGATGAAATGGTCCATCAGGACGTGGAGTCATCGGACCGCAGCTGTATACACTGATGCATGAGTCTGGGTGTGTTTTGAGGAGTTCAGTAGAGGGTGGAGGCCGAGCAGAACGTATGGGGATCAGAATTCTTCTGTTCTGATACAGTTTTCTGGATCTTTGGGATGGTTAATCAAACTCATGTGTATGTTTGGAAGTTCTGAAAAACTTTCTGTTTGTTTGCCCTTTGCATATTTAAACTGCATTACAAATGTTTGATTTTTTCCCCAAGGTTCAAACATCTTATTAAGAGAACTCCCTTTTTTGGTGGTTTTATCAGATATTTGTAATATGATTGCGCTGGCATTAAAGGGCCATCTGTCTCTCTCTCTCTCTCTGTCTCTCTCTCTGTCTCTCTCTCTCTGTCTCTCTCTCTCTGTCTCTCTCTCTCTGTCTCTCTCTCTGTCTCTCTCTCTCTGTCTCTCTCTCTGTCTCTCTCTCTCTGTCTCTCTCACTGAAATATTCTGTTTTGGGTGATAAATTGCTTGTGCTTGAGAAATCTCAGGGTTTTTAATTGTGGTTGTTTACAGAAACTCAACTCTTTTAGTTTGAGAGTAATGCTCTTGACATATGAAGTAACGTTTCTGGTGCTGATCCAGTTCTGTGTTTTATTCCTTTTGTGTGATGTTCTTTCTTCATATACTCCGCATTTTAATCAATGTAAACCACAGCCTTTGACATTATGAATAATGCTTGTTTACATGTTAAGGCTTTGCTGGAGTGTGTGTGTGTAATTGGTGAGCTCATTTGGAACAAATTATTAGTTTGACAGCAATTGTGCCAGTAATGTATCATTTATTCCAGCATCACTGTTTACTGTCTATCATCAGCTGTATCATCTGTTAGTCTCTGACTCCACCCGCTGAGGTATTCAGCCTCCATCTGGCTCTCTTTACCCACACTCACTTAGTCACTAATGGCACCTGTGGTCATGGCAGTGCTGATTGGCTGATGGGAACTGTGGTCATGGCAGTGCTGATTGGCTAATGACACTTCAGGAACCCACCAATCCCTGACATTCTGTTTAAACTCTATGATGCCTAATTTACTGTCTAGTAAGGTTTTAACTGGAAACTCCTTTGGCAACACAGTAAAAGTCTTTTTTTGATAGATGTTTAACAGATGATATTGGTTCCTCTGATGTGTGTAGCTTTGCCATCTGGTTTGTTTTCAGTGTGTGTGTGTGTGTGTGTGTTACAGTGTTACATAAACATTGTCAGCATTATATTGCACATCCAGCGTTACAGTTGTGGATCACAAGCAGAAGTTCAGCAGTGTGTGAACAGTTTTAACACTCAGCTGTTTGAATTCATTAAATGACTTTAAATGCCACTGTGGCCATCTGAAACATCTGTTGATGTGTCTACTGGATGTAAACAACTCTGCCTGATGCTCAGATCATAACCACAACTAACTAAACCCACCACATACAGTCTGTAAGTCAGCACAGTCTTCTGCTAGGGTTGAGTTAGTCAAAACTTTACTAGAAAATGATCCAGTCAGACTAGAACTTTACTACCTGCTACTGAAATATGACAAACCTTAATCACGCAGAGCTGTTAAATGTGAACAGTGAAAATTAATTTATGGATTTATGTAGTTAATATCTCACTGTAGGTGGTCATGAAAAACAGCTTGTATTTTTGCACTGTAAGTCTTTCCATTATACTTCCTAATTTTTCATATTCATAATGGTACCTTAGGGTGATGCTGGAGGTCCCGGTAGCATCTGTGCGTCCAGAAATCTGTTTCTGTTTAGAAGTTCTCCATCAGAGGTGATGTGAGTCTGTTATACGTTCCACTAATGACTCTACCACAGCACCGCTATATATTATTCTGTTCCTCATGATTCTCTAAAACAAACTACCTGAACGCTTCAACCTTCTGCCTGTTTTCTTCATAAACCTTCTTCAAAGTGATGCCATAGAGGAACCATTTTTGGTTCTCCAAAGAGCCATTTAGTCAAAGGTTCTAAAAAGAAACAATTTCTTTCTCACCTTTTTACAGTCTTAAGGATCTTTTTTCACTACACAGAACCTTTTGTGAAGCAGAAAGGTTCTATTGATGTTAAAAGTTCTTTATGGAACCACACAGACAGAAATGGTTGTTCTATGACATCATGAAGCATCTTTATTTTTATGTAAAAAACTAGTAATGTATGATATAACAGATTCTGAATGGCAGTTTGTCATAATACTGAAGTTTGTGTGTTTCTCTGTATGTGTGTGTTGGTTTGAGGTGTTTGACTTCTGCTTCATCTTGTTTTTCTGAGTTCTTGTTTTCATGAAGTTTAACTGCACTGGCCCAAAGTTTTCTGCTGTCATGGTGCTGCTAATGAGGAATGCAGAAAACTCGACCTGCTGTTCTGTATTTACACACGATGACTCTGAGATAGTGGCATCGTGAGCACACAAATCAAACATCTATAGCTCCTTTATAGTTCCAAACGTATTTGTGGAGAACATACATGATGAGACAAACAAAGATTGTGACGTATCCACACACACCCACAGTCATGTTTAAAATATTCATATTTCAGTAGCTGGGTCTCAGGTTTATTAAATGCATGTTCCTGTACATTCCTGCAGCTCAGCTGGTAGAGAATTGCGTTAGCAGCGCATAAAAGGACGCTTTGAATGAAAGCGTCTGCCAAATGAATAAATGTAAGAGCAGCTACATACTGTTATTCATAGTCATTGAAATAAACAGCCAATTGTAATGAAACTTTTTCATAAAACTTTCCAAAACAAAAATAGTAACTAGACAGGTCACGCTAATGTTTCCTTCCCTGATACTTCTGCTGGTGGATTGTGGTTTGTGTCTGATAATGCAGCTTAAGAATAAAAACAACTGGAACCAACAGACAGTTTTTATAGTTAAAGTGTCAGTTTGTGTCAGTAATTTAAGAGTGCTGACTGAATGCTTCAGTCTGTGTCCCACTGACTTTCTGGACATTATGATCATGGATGAATCTGTGAAAAGCATCAGGATTCAATGTTTCAGTGTTGGAAGCAGCATTTGTTGGCAGTATTGTGACAGTCACTGTAAAAAACTCACAAAAAAACTTTGCCATTGCCAGGCCAACATTCTTAATCATTAATGCTGCCTAATGTTACTGTGTACAAAGACATATTAATATATTTAAATTGTCCGTTCAAATAGACAGACAGTTACATCAGCAGCTTTATCTTTATTGTGTCATAAGAATTGTTTAAGGGGAAAACAATGAGGTGAAATTTTGCATTAAAACAATCATCCTATAAGAATATAATAGTAAAGACGCAGTATAAGACTGTTAACAACATTCACTGTTTACACACAATGCTTATATTTGCTTTGTAATGCTGTAGGCTGTTTAAATGCATGTTACTGCATTGCTTGTAAAGCGTTTTGTAAAGGCATAAAGCGATTAAACAGCTTCAAACTGCTTGTAAGTGGTTTCATTAGCTCATATATAATGTTATGAAGGACTCTTAGACAAAACACCCAATCAGATGGCAGCCTGTGATACAACATCCTGTTTCCATCCAGTCTCAGTATCTTTGAGTGTGAATGTGATGCAGGTCCCACTGACCGACAGAAACTGCTCATATTAAACTCTGAGGATTATTATGTTGATATGTGAGTTTGTTTCTTTCACCTGTAGCAGCTCAAATAACTCTCTGCTGTTTCCCATCAAGATTTTAGAAAGTTGTGATTAGGTTGTGATCTTTAGTGAAATCGAACATTTGTACAAAAGGAGATAACACAGGTCAAAGTCACACACTTTGATTTGAGAATCTGAAAATATTTCTTATTTTATTTCATAACATTTCTGTTTGTTAAATTGGCTATTAAACATAAAAAATTCTGAATTTTTATAATGTAAAAAGGCAAAATGCAAAAATGTTTCTGTCAAGGGTCGGGTAAGGGGATACAATATACAGTTTCTAACGTGTGTGTGTGTGTGAGAGAGAGAAAGCATGTGTGTGTGTGTGTTTCTGGCATATGTGGATTCCTTCTGGAGTGATCGCAGATGTTTCCAAACTTCCTCTCCTCCTCTTTTCTCCCTCCATCATTTTCTTCCTGCTTCTCCTGCAGTTAACCTACTTTCTCTGTCCGTCTCCTGTCACTTCACACAGAGTGACTTTCTGCAAACATGTTGTGACAAACTCAGCAGAGGGGAGAGTTTATTTTTTTGTGAAATCCTCTCACATTTTCCATCATTTTTCTCATGGCTGGATCTGAATGTTGATTCTTTCATTCCAAGAATTATTTCATGGGTCTGTTTTCTAGCTCACTGATGTTAGGAACACAAACACTGAGGCAGTTCTCTGTCAAGTGTTTGTGATTAGAAATGTTTCTACACACGGCTGATATTTAAAGTCCACAGGAAATATGTTTAGTTCTCAATGTATGTTTCTGCTGTGAATGATTCATCAGTTATTAAAAATAAACTTTTTATTTTGAAATAAAGAAATTGATACATGTTTGGAAAGACATGAGGGTGAGTATAACTGATGACAGAATAATCATTTTGATGAAATATTAATTAAATGTTTCTTATATTTAATAAAGTTTCTTGGTAATGTAGGAGAACAACATGGTGTGTTGTTCCTCAAAAGCTACACTGTTTATCTGATTCAGAATTATGTTCTAATGATTGTGAACAATGTGTGTTTACAAGAACAGCCTCGAGGTCTCGACTGGTGACCTGTAACTGAGGAAGTAAGAAAGCAGTATATTCTCTCTCTCTCTCTGTTAACAGTGAGAGAGCAGATCACACTGGACCTGGGGAGCCAAACAG
>JAZGTK010011786.1:0-15348 GCA_036877625.1 Ambastaia sidthimunki | reverse complement strand
ACGGCCTGTATTTTGTGTATGAATTTATAGCTGTCGTGAAGGTATATTTCAGTGGTATAATTGTCAGCTCTTTTTGCAAATGAAATGCCCGTTTATTTGTTTGTTGTAAAGAAAGCTTAAATGTATATAAATATTTTGCTGAAATTATAAAATGCATCATTTTTTGAGGCAACCACACCAGTATCCCAGCTAACAATTTTAGAATGTAGAACATTTCCTTAACATTTCCATTTATTAACAATAATGTTCCACAACTGAATATATTTTTCATATATATGATATATAACATTGTTTAATGTTCTACTAATGTCACTGCACGAATGTTTTGATAATGTTGAGAGAGCTTTTAGCCAGTGTACTGAGAACATTCCCCGTTAGCAAGGATTTTTTTTAAAGATTTATATCTGTAATGTTGTTTTTTTTTTTCTCAGCTTTTATGGTTTGTTATGTGACTAATATTTTGAACTCCAGGAGGTATCTGCTTGTTATAAACGAATACATCCAGCTTTCTTTTTATATTATTTTTATGATCGTCTTACTCCAGGGGCTTAGCTGTCACGCAGCATTAAGCATTTCCAATCTTCATTTCCTGTTTCAATCAAAAGTGCTTTTGCTTTTTTGCTTTTTCTGTTGTAATTTTCTCATTGCATTCCCAGCTAACAGTTGTAAGTTGTAAGAATGTTTCCCTAATGTTTGCATTAAGTAACAAAAACGTAAAAAATGTTCTAGGAACAATTTGTATTAACGTTATTGCTTGGTTATGAAAACCTCTTTTTGTCAAATTTGTCAAACGTTTAACTTACAACTTAACTTTGTTTGGTTTAAATATTGAAATGGGCGATATCAGACCTAAGATTTAATCTTGCCGTACATCTAACTTTGTCCCTGTAGGCCCGGTTTGACGCAGAGTCACCAAGCGAGACGGTGAGCAAGATCCACCTGGTTGATCTGGCAGGAAGTGAAAGAGCAGATGCCACACAAGCTACCGGCGATAGATTGAAAGAGGGTGCCAACATCAACAGATCCCTGGTCACTCTGGGTATTGTCATCTCCACTTTAGGTAAAACACGTGCTTCCAAAGGACACATTAAAAGAGGATGTTGGGGGCACTTTGGCTCACTTTGTTATAGTCTCACAAGGTTGTTTCTGTCTTTCTGGGGTCACAGCTGATCTGGCTGTTGCTGGTGGAATAAAAAGGAAGCAAAACTTTGTTCCGTATCGAGATTCCGTGCTTACCTGGCTGCTGAAGGACAGTCTTGGTGGGAACGCCAAAACCATCATGATAGCCAGTATGTCAGAGATCATGCGTCACTATGGTCATTCATAGATGAGCTACGTTTAACATTATCATTGCTTGTACACTTTTTTTCTTGAATCCAGAGCAACTAATTGCAAAATAATTCTGGAATAACTTCGTTTTGAAAGCCTTAGTCAAGTGGTTGTGGGTTCGATTCCCAGGGAACGCACATACCAGTGAACTATTTGTCAAATGCATAAATGTAAGTGCATAGTGGTGGGATGTTAGGAATCGAACCTGCAACCACTATGCTGCCTATGCACTAAAGTGGTCAAAAAACTACTGGATATCTTTGTATGATGAGTGAATTAAAATTCATTATTATTTGTATTAGGCCAGAATCATATTACCTGTCTAAACATGCACCATTAACATAATCAGCATTGCAAAGAGATTTCAGCCCATCTTGCTCCTGTTTTATGACCAAATGTTCTTTCATTGTTGTAGCCATCTCCCCTGCTGATGTGAACTACAGTGAGACTTTAAACACTCTTCGTTATGCCAGCCGAGCTAAAAACATTTTAAACAAGCCCACAGTAAATGAGGACAGCAGTGTAAAAATCATCAGAGAGCTGCGAGCTGAGATCGCTCGTCTGAAAGAGATGCTGTCTGCAGGAAAACAGGTATGATGTATTTCATCTGCGTACTATCCATGCTCAAGTCTGCAATCAAAACCCAGCTAACAATGTTGGGTTGTAAGAACGTTTCCCTAACATTTCCATTAGAAACGAAAACATTAAAAATGTTATTTTGAACAATCAAAACGTCCAGTTTTTTATGTTGTATTAGCCTTGTATTTCTGTAATGTTTTTAAAATATTCCACTAACTACTAAAGAATAACATTTTTGATATATGATGTATAACGTTAAAAACATTCTGTTAATGTTACCGCAAGATTGTTTTGATAACATTGAGAGAACGTTTAGAGAACGTCAGCCAAGGTTCTGAGAATGTTCCCTGTTATGTAAGCTAGGTTTTGTGCGCTATGCTTATCACAATAATTGTATAGTTCTTTACAGTCACTGTGGGGCAAATGTCATTCTAGTTAATTACATTTTGTTTGTACAGCCTCAGTTTTTGTTGCTCAATTGTCATGTGATTGTAACACTTTAGTTCTTATCCTGTCAGGTGGCATCAGTAGAGCAGATTTCAGGGTCAAGTGTGGAGGGGAGACTTCATCAGGATGAGGCCAGAGTAAGTGGCTTATCCTCAGACTACTTGAAGACATTTTCTGCTGATTGAGATGCAGGCAGCTGATGGCTGTTTAAGTGCATACTTGCTGATTTAGGGAGATAATTAGCCTGTGTTAGAGAAGGTCAGCAACAGCCCCGCTAAAAAGTTTAGGTTGTAGGAACGCTTTCGTAACGTTACCATTAAGTAACAAAAAATGTTATTTTGAAAGTTCTAGGAACAATTAAAACTACCCAGTTTTAAGATGTTGTATTAACGGTATTGTTAGGTTATGAGAACGTTATTTAAACATTTTTAAATCTGTAACAATTTTAAACTGCTCTACTAACTTCTTAAGAGTGATGTTTTGATATAAAACGTTTAAAAATATTCTACTAACGTTACTGTAATAACATTTTTGAAAACTTTGAGAGAGCTGAGAGGGTTCTTGCCTTTTAATGTAATTTTATGCTTGTCTTCCTTTTAGATTTAAATATGTATGATTTCAATTCTTGTTGTATTTGTAAAGCAAAACAGTTGGTCAGGGCCTATAATATTTTTTTGGTGTATTTTTTAAGATTAAATGTTGTGACTTGCTGCTGTTTAGGCTATAATGCTTATGATTTATACTCATAATCCAGAAAAAATGTCTCAGAATTTTTTTAATTAGTCTATATTTATGCAGAAAAACGCAGATCATCTTTCTGTTCTGCTGCAGGTTCAGGAACTGACAAAACAGTGGGCTAATCGTTGGAAAGAAATCCAAAATATACTTGGGGTTGGTCTCACACAAACACACACACACACACACACACACACACGTTTACTTGGTTGTTACATAAAGCCAATTATAAATAAATCAAACACAAACACTTCCTAACTATGAAAGAAAATCAGTTCAGTGTTTAACCTAGTTTAAAAGCAAATAAAACTGTTCTCTTAAACTGTTTATCCTGTCCTTAGCTTCACATCTATTTCTGATTGTCAGTGTAGCTTTGTTGTCTAGGCTTGTTGGTTCTTATGATATAGTTGAATGCTCTCTCATTGGTTAGTTGCTTTGGATAAAATTGTCTCCTAAATGAATGAAATGTAATGAAAAAACATTCCAAGAAATGAACATATACCATAAACACTAACATCTGTTACCATTTAATATTTTTTCAGGTCTCACATCCTGTGTGTCTCCTTCCTAGATTCACCTTTACTTTTAAAGGTCCAGAATCGATTTTGCTTCCGTAACTAATTTGTTCGTCCGCAGTGATCTGACACTCTCTGAATTCATCGGGCTCTGTTCTAAAAAGCACCCTTCTGTGTGAACTGTGGCTGTCGGTGAAGTAGTCCACTTGTGCGCTGGTAAACAGCATCACTTTAGTTCCCTGCTGCTCCATGTGCTGCTAAATAAAGGGGAAGACATTGCTGGCCGGTCACCTAAACAACCTCCTGCGGTGCTACACACACATTCAATTCTGAGAACAGAATTTAATCATTTGAAGTCAGTGCTTTTATCCTTTTCACTGTGTGCTATCTGTTTGCCAGGTAAATATAAGTGTCCCATCTCATAGTCAGGGCTGGTGCAGCCGTAGAGCAAATTCTCTTGACACAAATGACGTCCAGTCCCAGCCTACAGGGAACATTCTCAGAACGTTGGTTATTGTTCTGTAGAAGTTTTTTTTTAAGTTAATAAAAACGTTCTTGCAGTACCATTAATAGAATGTTATTTTAACGTTACATCATATCAAAACGTTATTCTCAAGTTGTTTGTGAAACATTTTAAAAACGTTACTGAATTAAAAATGTTTAAATCTTAATCTGGCAGTAATGTCAATGCAATGTCTAAAAAACTGGACGTTTTGAAGAACTTTCCTAGACATTTCAAAATAGCATTTTTAACGTTTTTGTTACCACATGCAAATGTTAGCGTTCTTACAGCCTAAAATTGTTAGCTGGGGTGGTTCAACAGAGATGTAGGTTTGAGTCCATAAGATTCCCCCAAACAAATTCCACTGACCCTGGTTATGTGATTATGGATAGAGGTTTAATTATTCCTCTAAGAAACTACACATTTGATAGAAGCCACTGGGTGTGATGGCTTTCCCACAGCTAGGTGGCAGTGTTGCGCTTGGGAAGTGCTGAGCTTTTTCCTGTGGTTGTTTGGTGGCAGCCTGTGGTGTTGTAAATGGAGGTTTTCAGACTGGAGGTGGAGTCTGGGGGTCAATTTCAGGCCACACGCTGGAACTGTCAAAATGCCATAGCAAAAGCTCATTGGTATGAGAGACTGTTAGCTCTGTCCTGCTTCTGTGTGTGTTTGTGTGACAGCAGATAGAGGAGACGGAGGAGGGAGAAAGATGCGTTCCTTCTTATTTTTCTTGTCTTCCTTCCTGTCATTTAAACATAGACACATGCACACAAATGTATAAACCAGAAAGCCAAACAGAGAAGTCAGATTGTCACACAAACTCTGTGCTTTTAGCTGTTCTTCTGCTCCAGCCAGCCAGGCAGGTCACAGAAGTAACAGATTTCCTAAATGCTTAGACGTCTTTATCCATCACCCACTTCCTGCCACTCCAGCTTGCCACCCCCCTCTGTCCCACCGTCCTGCTTTTAGTCAGAATAATCAGAATAGGTGTGTGTATGTTGGTGGAAATAGAAAGTTGAGGAAATGTCCTGGGACCAATTTGTTTTTATATATTTGTGGTACGTCTTCGCCAAGTCACCTAACAGCACAGGAACAAGCTGTTGATACATCAGCCTAATTTAATCGCAGATAATTACTTCAAATAGCAGTTCGTCTGGGCTGTTTTCTCAAGTCCCGCTATAATGAGCACGTTTGCTTCTTTCTTGCTTATTCTTTGCCGCCTCTTTCAAGTGCTTTGGCGTCGTTTTTTTGAGGGAAAGTGTTGCGGTGAGAAACAGTCAGCCAACAAAAAGAAAGAACAAAGGAACATGTCTCAAAGCTCACAAGTTCTGCAGTTGACTGAGAAACAAAAGATTTGACAATGCAACAAGATTTGCAAACCCCAAAACGCAGATGAAAGCTTTACATAGGGCTGTAGTTTTCTGCTAATGGCAGTTGGTTTTATATTAAGCATTTAGTTGATTTGTTTGAGTCGAATGTGAAGCATTGATCAACACATAATATTGTATTAAAGACAGGGAAATTAACAATTTCAAATATTTAAAAATCTAAATTAAATTGGGTTACAATTTTAGCGATACATTTTTTGTGTTTGCAACAAAATGTGAGTTGTGTCTGCCCGTGCAAAACTCCAACCTAGCAACCACCCAGAACTGCTACACAACCCCACGACAACACACTGAAAATTAGTCAAAACACCTTAGCAACCACACCTCAATGTTATCCACCAAAATTATGTTGCTAAGGAGTGTCGTTTAGAATTTTGATTTGGAATTTAGAATTCGAATATCTTTGAAAATGGAGGTGAACGGTGGAGCCAAAAGATGGCACTGTAGCACTATATGATGTTTTCTGCTCTTCCACACGGACCTGAAGCAATGAAATAAACAAAAGAATGTCTGGCTGTGGTTTATATTTAATTTTCGAGCTATTTAGATTACTATGTCATCCAGCCACCATAAAACTGCTTTAATGGTGAAGTCAACATGTGGCAGAGGGGAAGGGGTGGGGGGCCGGCGGGGTACAGCGGATGATTAAAATGGCTTCTCTGGGTGAAGAAGTATTAGCTGAGATTATGCGTTCTGTGTTGTTTGCCGTTTCTCTTCTTCTGATCATAATATTCGCAGTTGCCACCCAGTGTGTGTATAGGGCTGTTGGAGTGATGGCTGTACTGATGGTTAAATGTATATTTTCATTGCGATGCCCCGGGTAACGTGAACATCCTTCAAAATATTGAAGTACCTTTCTGTAAAAACAAATGTGTTCTGTAGAATTACGGGTATTTTTTATTTCCATGTTGTTAGTTTAATTGATTGAAGCTGTGTAGTATAGAAACAAATTATTGTGCATGGGAGAGAGAAGGCTTCCAAATGTATGTTTAAAATAGGCTTTGAAGACAAATTCTCAAACTTGTGCTATTGTTTTCCATTGTTTAAAAGGCTAACATATACATTGGAGTCTAAAGTCATAGACCACTTGATAAAGCTTCTATTTTACAACGTGTTGTGCTTTGTATGTTTCCTTTGTTTATCTGATTTGCTTATTTCCTAAAATACTTTAGTGATATAAATTGGATTTTGAAGGTTTTCTTAATGTAGTTTCATGTTTTTGAACTATACATCGTTTGATAGTAGGATAAATGTAGTTTGCATGTAGATTTTAACGTGATTGTGTTTATAAAACTTATTGCAGACCAACATTGTAACAACAGTAATTGCTAGTAAAGTTTTACTTTGGAACACTAAATAATGCTATCCTAGCTAACAATTTTAAGAGTGTTTCTGTAACGTTGCCATTAAGTAACAAAAATGTTTGTTATTTTGAAAGTTTCACTATTCAAAACATTAGCCAACGTTCTGAAAATGTTTGCAAAAGCACTTCTTTAAACTTCTAAAGCTCTCAGTCAATCAAACCATTTTTCATGTTGCTAGTGACCCTGACTAGGGAGCGCTAAGCAGAAAGCAAAGCCGCTGGGCCTGTCTCTAGTAAGCATAAGACCTCTGAAAACATGCCAAAGGTTGATGAAGTGTTGGGGAGCTTTTTGCCTGAAAGTACATAAACTTGATAGTAAAGCTGGCTGGATGGAGAACTCTTTTGAGTAAGTTTAAAAGGGGAAGTCAGGGGTATAGAACAGGTTAATTCAAGAAGCCCGTGAGCACTGAGGCACGTTACGAGACAATGCTACGGTCCTTAATTAAGAGATTTTGATTAGTCACATATGGCGGATTAATCTCAGTGCATCCAGTGCGCTAATTAATATGGCTGTGTTGTAATTCTTTCCACCGGCGTTCGGATGGCGTTCCAGTTGCTAGCTTGCTAACAGCACATGGCGCGGTCTCGGTGGGCTTGTTGTGCAAAACGAACAGGATGCAAACAGAAATGTGAACCAGTGGGCCCACAAGATGGTCAGAATAAATGACACCTTTGTAGTAAGGATGCAAGAATAGCAAGCAGGCTGGACCGCTGACTGTGTTTTATGAAGCGGCTAAAGCTATTCTGGTTGTCTTTGATCAGTCTGATGGCATCTTGAAGATGTTTGGTGGAGCGTTACCCAAATAAAAGCACTTTCGTCGTAGGTGTCTTGTTGACTAAAGTCCTTCGCAATGAACCATTAAAACTTATTCGAGAGGAAAATGCCAGCTGTTAAGATCTGATACAGAGGCGGAAGAGAGACTGTCTTCAAAAAGGTCACCACTAAGTATAGTTTTACCTCAGTCTATATGTGCGTCTCGCAGAGAGCAGAGTTCTACCTGAAGGCCATTCTGAGTAGATGTAGCGAATGTAGTAGTTACGTCGGCTTGACAAAAACTAGTATTCTGTTCTAGCGTTTTTTTGTTATTCTTATGAGACCAACATTTTTGACTGTAACTCAACTCAGACCAAACTCAACTGAGAACTGCCCCTCAGAGTCTGATGTAGTATGCCATTTGTTTTCTCATATATTGGACTGTATGCTTCCTAATGGGCTTGTCTGTATGTTCAGCAACTTTTTAGCAAGCTCAGGGCACCTTAGCTACAGCTTAGCAACACCTTAGAACACTTCTAGGACATAACTAAGGAACTACTGTCACCCAAAACGACCCAGAACCTTCTTAACTTTTATGTCTGTTTGAATGACAGGTCTGTATACATTTCAAAAGATTGCCTTAACAAATCCATTTGTCTTCAAATGTTTGTCTAAACAAACTTTTTCCCTAAATGTTGTTGTTTTCTAGCCAATGAATAGTCTAATCTATGTTCTTTTGAATTTTGGCCTTTTAGAAACTAATATTTAGTACAAAAGTGACTTTGCAATGGTAGTCAGTTATCACAAATGTCTTTCTTGGCTCCTGTTTCAGTTTCCACCTTCTTTCGGTATGTTCAGATGTTAACTTTGTTGACGCGAGCTGATTGGCTGCTTCTCTGGAATAAATTGATGCCTTTAGAGAGAGGCAGCAATTCTCTGCCTCTGGAAGTAAACAGAATCTTAATTTGTCATCTGAGGCAGATTTGAAATGCAAAGTTATGCAGCTGTGCTATTGTAGATTGGTTATAAGGTGGGTGTGCGGAGGATGGCGGTTCATAAAGAGACATGCTTCAATAGTGGACTTCCAGGAAGAGAGAGAATGAGCGAGTAGAGCGAGAGACATTGCTTCTGTCCAGTGGCTCTCCCAATTTTCAGCAGCTGGCAAGGTGATGCACCCTCATCGCATTTGTTAATTTAAGAGTGCTCATACAGAACTGCAGGGAATAGCGAGGATTGATGGCGAACATGGAGGCCTAACCACAGCAGTTTATCTTGCAGTCAATTGTGCCATTTGTTTTCATTTCGGAAAAGATGTGTCAAGTCCCCAGAGCCAAACGCGCACACGCTAACATAAGAGCTTATTCTTGTCCTGAGGTGACTCTGAAAGAGAGTTTCCAGCTAACAATTTTAGATTGTAAGAACATTTTAGCAACGCTTCCATTAAGTAACAAAGTTAAGTTATTTTAAAAGTTCTGGGAACGTTCGAAATGTCCAGTTTTTTGACCTTGTATTAACATTATTGTTTGGTTAAAAGGATGGTATTCACATTTTTTTAATTCTGTAATGTTTTTAAAACGTTTCACTAACAACCTAAGAATAGCGTTTTTGTCACGTTTAAAAAATATATTTTACTAGCATTTCTGCAAGAACGTTTTTTAAAGACTTGTAAGAATGTTAGGCAATGTTCTAAAAATGTTCTGAAAATGTTGCATGTTAGCTGGTTATACTCAGCTTATCTTTTTGTCCTCTTCCTGCTCTTCCGACGTTTCGTTCTCACTTTCTCTTGTTTCTTTATCACTTTCATTGTTTATTAAAACCCTTCTTTAATTATGCATGACGACTGTGTTTAATTGCGGTGTTGTGATTACAAAACGGTCATGTTTTTTTCCAGCCTGGATAGGTGTGAAATACCTTCAGATAATAAAATGGCGCGACGTGAATTAAGCATTCTTTTAATGAGCAGTGCGAAAGCAGAATAAATTATGTAGCATTTGTGCAGGGCATGTGTCTTTAGTCTGAGAACCATATCAAGCTGTGGACTGAAGGAAAATGAACGTTAGCTTTTATTGGTCCTGGTTATTATCTGAATGTTTATTCTAATGCATTCGTAGCTATTAGTTTTCGCAGTATATGTGAATATAGGGTAAACATAAATGGTACTATTTGATTTGGGATTTGAAAAACACCTACTATTAAACATTAGCACACCACTAGTTTATACTACAGACATGAGTAAAACTTCAAATAGTGCATTTTGTTGAGGAAATGTGTGCTATTAATATTTTGCAAGCTGTGACAAATGGCGGATGATAAAACGAATGAAAACATTGGAGGACGGACCTGAGCCATATCTGGAGACTAGAGATTATCATGAAGCCAGTAAGTTCACAACCAAGAAAACATTCTGCACCTGAATGTCATAAAGTGATCTAGAACCTTGTTGTGGGGAACAACTAGACGTTGCTGGTTTACAGAACCTGGTGGGTGTGGACGTTTAACTGAAGGAGTAAGTTAAGGTCGAAGGGTGAAGTTTCTGTGACTATCCTGAGCCTGCAGGTGGCTACAGGTAGCTAGAGGAGTATACCATTCTTATGAACCTATTATTTACATTTGACTTTATGTATGGGATAAGACTATGTTTCTAACCTAAATAGATGTTGTGCCAGTACCAACAAAAGCTCTTACTTTGCAAAAGCACCTTAAACTTGTTTCACACTAGCAAGCACCAGTGTAAATGTAAAGAATAAGTTATTCATTGTTTTGCGTAGGCTGCTCCATATCACGTTAAAACACAGCCTTGCTTCTTGACATTATTTGCCCCCCCACCTGTCTTTTGCTCTCGATCTCTCTTTATAGTCAATGCACCATTTTGGAGCTCTTATCCTCTCTTGATCTCTCAACCCATATATTTTCAAAGCTCTTTTAATCTTCTTCACTCAGTGCATCTGCCTTGTTTTCAAAATGCATTCAGTGCCTCAAACAGCCTCAGTGTTGGGCACCAGGGCCACCTTTAATTTGCCAAGAGTGTAAAAATAAATTAACACTTTTATGATGAGCTTTCAAATGCTGCCCGATTCTCATTTTCTGCAGAAGTCGAGAGTGCATGTAATTTTACAACCACCTCATGCCAGAGATCTTCTTCAGGGCAGAACCAGTACCCTCAAACCAGGCTGTCTTTTCCTCTCCCTCGGAAGGCGATACAGTACATTAATCTGCAGACTTGGCTCCTATCTATCTCTCTCTCACCCTCCCTCTCTCTCAATCTCTCACTTTCATCTAATGAAGTCTTGGAAGAATTCATTTAATTAAGTGTGGAGAGAAGACCCTCCACGAAATCAATGCCTCTCCCTCTTCGTTAGGAGAAAAGGATTTCACTTCGTCCATGGTTGTCGATGAGCTGGAAATGGACGGGTTGCACTTTAGCCTGGAGTGGGTTGAGTATGAGGGTGGAATGGTAGATGAGAGGGGAAAGATGGCCAGAAACGGGCGTGTTTCCTAAACAGAGTGCTGGTAGAAAGTTCTTTGGTAATCTCTTTGATAAATCACTTCAAATCACTCACATGCACGCAGGGAGTAGTTTGGAAGCGGTTACTTTTTCGTAATACTGAGTATCCGCAGAGAATTAAAAACATTTCAGTGCTCCGGTCACTGAACGCAGAGAACCAAAGCACATTAGCTTCGCTTTCATTCTGAGGAGAAACCCCAGGTGCTCCAGCCTCCAAAACTCTGAATTAATACCAGCACTGTGTCCACATTGACGGCTGCTTTCAAGACGTCCTTTGGCCCTCTCCGATTTGAATTCGTCCTCACGGACAGATTGGTATGCAAGAGTTTTTCCTTTTGTTGCACTTTCCTTTAGTATGCTTGGGGCGTACGAAGGTCTTGTCTCATTCTTCACTCAGGTGGATTGTTGTCATTATTTTCTCCCTGGTATGGGAAAACAGACGTCTGTTTCCCAGTGAAAGCACATTATTTAAAGCAGAGTGCTTATTTGATGAGGCATGCCACTTTCTGTCATTTTACTGATGTTTGTTTGCATAAGATGGTAATGGCGTAGATGTTTCAAAGTTCTGGTAGAGCAAGAAAAGATATAGCAATACTGAAAATGTTTTCTGTGCATTTTCAATGTTTTGAAAGATGGCAGACATAGGTCATAGTCTAATAAACAGACCGAGGTGTTGTTTGTTTGAGGTTATACAGAAAACATGATGTCTGCAGACAACCAAAGCACCGTAGAGGTCTGAGTTTTTCCCAAAAACTATATATCACATTACCCTAAAATTATTGAACTTGTTACCCTGAGGAAATACTACCTTAGTTATGGCAACATAATTACCTTAATCAACAAAACCTCACTGATCATCCTGCTTCACAGAAAAGACCATGCTGGTGGACCAACTTGATAGACAGCCCAGCTAGCAATGTTAGGTTGTAAGAACGTTTCCCTAGCATTTCAATTAACTGCAGGAATGTTTTTGATTAGCCAACGTTCTAAGAATGTTCCCTGTTAGCTGGGAAAGACCTGGAAATTCAAACTGGTCTAAGCTTATTCCTCCAGAAGCAAATGTAATATGTTGACTAGGGCTTAAGTCATGGATGTTATCCTGCTAACTGAATATTTCTGAGTGTTAGCATGTGATTATGTTTGTACGCGACAGGATGCTTGAGACCATGTTTGATAGCAACTCCCGTGAAATCAAAGGTCTCAAAAGAGCACAAGCATTGATCTTTATATTGCATCTGTGCGTTACCATCATGGCTGTCAAGCGGCCTTTGAAGAATGTGTGTTTTCATGGTGTGCCTCCCATCTGTGGAAAAGGGAATAAGGGGTGTAGCATGAACACATGCTATCATTATAATATAAAAAAAAGATGAGAAGCAGAAATAATTTGTCTGTTTATCATCACCTTCCTGTGGAGGGATGCTCAGATGCCATTAAATACATATTTAACAGTTGTGTTTTTCCCTCCAGTCCAAGTGTCGATGGATTTTCCCCGTGCATGCGGATTTAACTCTGACTTGTAAGTTTATGATTGGAGTGTTGATACTGGAGTGTAATGGCTTTAAATCGAAACGTCAGCTCTCCGCTATATCACAGCATTAATCACAAGCCGTGGTGTAGAATAGTGACAACACTTTCACACATTTCTCATGCTGAGAGCGTTTGTGTGTATGAAAATCGTCTTTGGTAGACAGAGTCTGAATTCGAAATATCTTTTCCATATTCTGTTCTTAAAATATACGCCAAAGATGGTGTTTAATTTATTTTATATTCCATTACTTTTAATCAAAAGTGCATTTTTTATTGGCCAACTTGAATGCTATTGCTTAGAAGAAGCCTTCTTGTTTTAATCACGTTACATCTACAATTTCTATGTCAGTCTCTCTCTTTCTTTCTCTTTCTTAATCTGTTTCACACTCACACACTTCCTCACTCATACTGTATGATGTTTATAATTATAATTTATGCAGAACACAGAAGTATCAGAGATACAATAATAGGAGTAAAAAATGAACTAGTGACATGGCACTCAAAGAAAAAAGTTTAACATTTTTATAACCAAGCAAAAATGTTAAGACAGCGTCTATACAACTGGACATTTTGAATGTTTCTAGAACATTTAAAATAACATTTTTAATGTTTGTTACTTGGAAATCTTATCATCTGAAATTCTTAGCTGTGTCTCCACTGCAGTTTACATCTGATGGAGACTTGCAACACCTCAAATATGTGACATCATCTTTTATCCATCTAATCCCACATTCTTTTTTTTTTGAGTATGTATTATATTGATTATTTCTTGTGCTTGTTTTAACAGGGTTCAGTGGTGCTTCTCCTGTGAGATTGGTTTCCCTTTGCGAACTTAATTCAGAGTTTGAGATTGACCCAAAGTGATCTAAATGATTTATGGTGTTTCCTACTTATTTTCACATCCCTCCTCTCTCATTTCCAGCATCCCCACACTCCCAACCTTCTGACATATAGCCAAAGCCAGAATATTATTCTTCTTGGCCTTGGGGCCTAAAGACAAAGTCATAAACAACACACACACTGTTTCCTCTGCTCTGATGCCTTACAATTAAATGTCATTTTAGGTTTATGAAGTGCAACAGTTATTTACAGGGTTTTTCTCTTTCTGATGGTTTATTTCATGTTTCTTGCCAATCTCCATCAAACTAATCTCATTTCTTTCCATCTGTTTATTTCTAGGAAGAAACGGTAGCTCTTAGGAAAGAGGGTATAGGGGTGGTGATTGATTCCCAAATGCCATATTTGATTTGCATTGATGAAGATCTTCTGAGTACAGGGGTCGTGCTCTATCACTTGAAGGTGAGTGGCACCCAAAAATGCATTTATATTTATTTACAATTGTCATTTCATAAGTACTGGTAGGATTGGTGTTGACTGTAAGTTCTGAGGTTTTCTGGTGCTGTAGGAAGGCAGAACTTCGGTGGGTGCTGGAGGAACAGAGCCAGAGCAGGATATCGGTTTGTATTCTGTCCACATCCAGTTTGTTCTTGACAGGAAGCTGTCGGCAGTGTCAGAGCGTCTTTCACTCCATGGCTTTTCTGTTTCTCAGTTCTCCACGGTGAAGCTCTTCAGAGGGAACACTGTGTGTTTGAGAACCAGAGAGGGGCCGTCACGCTCCTGCCACTCCCGGGAGCCAGGTGTGCAATCAATGGGGTGGAGGTGACTCAGCCCTGCCTCCTGACCCAAGGTAATAAACTGCACTGTCTCCGAGTGCTTCATCTGAGTTTGTGTTGATGTGCCAAACAGTTTTCGTCTTCATTATAATGGTAAACCTGCAACCTGTAGCTTCTTTTGGTTAAAAATAAACAGAATAAACAAAAAATAAACAAAGTCAGTTATTGAGCAAGTAACATATCAGTGTTCAAATCAAACAACAGATCAGTGTTCAAAACGGTCTCCTCAAACGTATGTGTGTCCTGTCTGCATTCTGAGCCTTTTGGAGTGAGACAGACCCGCCCTACGTCTTCAGTTCTTCTCCAGGTCCACGAGTGACTGTCGTCTCAGAGCAAGACACAGAACAGCCAAACACGACTGAGGTTAAGAGTCTGGCGGACAAAGCGCCCGACCTCCAGTTAATTGGCAGATGAAACGGATAGAGTGCAGCGAGTTTGAAGTCCATGTGTGGGATTAACCTTTTAAAAAGGGTAAAACCTCCACAATTCAGACAGAACAGCTTGTCTTCCCTGAGCTTGATCTATTCTGGGTGCAAGATTAAAAAAAGAAAAGGCAACTAAAGGGAAGGAGACTCGTAAGGGAGAGCGAGAACCATGCTGGTCTCCTTTCACAAATTTCAATTTGCCGGTGTTCCCCTCCTTAGACACGGTGGCATCTCAAGCCATTTCCTTTGAACAAATGATAGTCATTTCCACAGCAACCGTGGCCCAGATCCATCTGATGCCAGACTTTCAAGGGCTTTGTCACCCTCTGGAAGTCATTAATAAAGGCAAGATTAGTTTTTCACCCCAAAAAGGAGAAAGATGGAGAGAAACCGGCATCTGCTCTTAAAGAACCGGAGTGTCATGTTCTGACAATCTCCCGGGAAAGTTGTGTTTCTGTGATATTATGCATGTGTGTTTTTAAGAAAGGAAAGAGAGAAATGACGGCCTATAGTCAGGCTTGTTAATTTAGTTTTGTTTTTGTCACTGCATCAACATCATTGAGAGTTTCATGTTTCATTCAGAAGATGAACACTAATTTATCAACTTAA
>JAZGTK010011785.1:0-15349 GCA_036877625.1 Ambastaia sidthimunki | reverse complement strand
CTCCTGCAGCAGCTGCAGTTACTGAACACTGTGTGTTAAGATATTGCTCACATGTCTCTCTCCTCATGCAGTCGTGCAGACTGCTCCTGCAGCAGCAGGAGTTACTGAACACTGTGTGTTGAGATATTGCTCACATGTCTCTCTCCTCATGCAGTCGTGCAGACTGCTCCTGCAGCAGCAGGAGTTGCTCGTGGGCCAGGCTCAGCTCTTGTGCGGTGTGCTCCAGCTCCCGGCTCAGGTCCTCATTATACCGTTTCAGCTTCACGTTCTCCACGGCCGTCTCACGCTGCTCGCTGTGCAGCTCTCGACACTGACTCTCCAGCTGATGGACACACGCACGCACGCATGCAGGCACACGCAGACACGCACGCACGCACGCATGCAGGCACACACACACGCAGGCACACACACACACACACGCAGGCACACACCCAAATCAAAACAGAGAATGAGCGCTCGTGACTCCAGCTGCTGATAAAGAGTCTGAAAGTGTTCTCTCATATACAGTACACCACAAACATAGACCACTACATTATCCATAAACATTTATCCATCTATAGTTCTATAATCCAAAATCTTAAAAAGCAAAATTTGACTTAAAGCTTAGACAGACAGACAGACGTAGTACAGACAGACAGACAGACAGAGTACAGACAGACAGACAGAGTACAGACAGATGCAGTACAGACAGACAGACAGATAGATAGGTAGACAGACAGACAGACGTAGTACAAACAGACAGACAGGTAGACAGACAGACAGACACAGTACAGACAGATGCAGTACAGACAGACAGATGCAGTACAGACAGACAGACGCAGTACAGACAGACAGACGCAGTACAGACAGACAGACAGAGTGGTTTAACATTTAGCAGTGTGTGTAAGAGAAGAGAGGCAGTATCAGAGAAGGTGATGGCCTTGAGTTTTGCTATCGTGAATGTTTGTCAGCTCCTGTGGGAAAATGATTTGATAAGAAAGCTGTCACACTTATGCAGCTAAATATAGACAGAAAATAGGACACAGCAGCACATCTATTACCAAACACGAGCTTCTGCTTTACAACACACGCTCAGGTTCATTTTGCATCAGTTGTATTACACCACAATGAAGAAACTAATTGTTGTTTTCAGATGACAAAAGAAGAAAAAGAAGCTTGTAGAAACACCGGCAGAAGAAAAGACACTGAATGCATTAAGACTTCTGTTCACTCATTAAACGCATTGAAAGGCTTTGCAAGGTTTTGTTGTGTGTGTGTGTGTGTGTGTGTACAGTGTCTCTCATCTGTCACCTGTTGAGTGTGTTAGATAAACAGTCTGAGATGAATAATATAAACTCGAGGCATTTTATCTGACATTATTGACAGTAGGTGTTGGCATTCTTGAGATGAAGTCAGTCTCTTACGTTAGGATAGAGCTTTAACAGGATATGATGTCACCCTGTTTCCTTTTCATTCAAGCATGTAATATTTATACTGGTTGTGAATTCATTGTCTCATACTGCTGCACGGTGATGTTAATAGATGAACATAAGCAAAGCAGATTGTGTGTTACGCACCCTTTTCTGTTTGTTAGAAAGCGCTTCCAACTCTTTCTCCTTAGCGGAAAGCTGATGTTCCAGGTCTTGACTGCGAGACAAGAACCGTTCCGAATCCTACAGAACAAACGGATCACGTGAGTCTTACGCTGGTTGAACGAAGCCTTAAAATTCAGAATGGTAGCCGGTTTCTGCTAAAAACAGTTTAGCATTTATCCAAAGTGACCAACAGTGCATTCAAGCTATACAATTCATCAGTACATGTGTCCCCTGAAAATCAAACCCATGACCCTGGTGTTGCTAGCATGACCATGTCTGGTTCACCTCTAGGAGAATTCTGTCCTTCTCGTTCTTAATCTGCTGTTCCATTTCTTCATACAGCCTCTGAATCTCACTGTCGTGTGTCGCCGCTTTCCTATAAAAGACGTCACGACCACAAGAGCTTCTGAGTCACTTGATTAGCCCAAATTTTAGGACAAAGTGCAATTCAGTGAGTTAATGGTATTAAGTTGTTCAGAAGGCATTTCATTTTTGGGGGGGCAGAAGAGAATATAAAAAGCACAAAGCACAGGGCAGGATGCCCTGACACAGACACACAAATCAAATGAGGTAAACTCTGGGATTACATCTGCTGTGCTAATGTGATTATCATTGGCAGGTTTAAAAATACATCCTACAACATAGAAGTGCCATAAAGTATTAATATACGGTCTGTTACATTGTGCATTATTGTTACATTATGGTTCTAACATTAACCAAAAAACAGCGTTAGCACCCTGTACTAATACTTCACATGTGATGTTATCTGTATGTTCCATTACAATTGCTTAAAAAAGTAACATTTCTTTGAAACAAAGAGGTGAATTGTTAAGATTTTAATGAACAGCAAGTGGATTCCTTACCTTTTTAGAGCAGTCTCCATTTCCTTCTTCTCCTGGTTGGCCTCTTTGATCTGATAAGTGACTCTGGTAAGAAACTCCTCAAAATTGGACAGCAGGTGTGGCTCATCTCTTCTGAGTTGAGTCCACAGACTGCGCACCTCTGCTGGGCTGATACATCACAGAACTGTTGTGTCATACGTCTCATCAAATAACTGTTTAAGAAGTACTACACACAGAAGCATTTAGTGTTTGTAGCTTGTTTATTCTCTGTTTATTATATGTGAAGATTTATGCATTTAATGAAATCTGAAACACATTGAGGCCTGATCTGAACTGGCAGCTCGGCTCTTGGAAAGAAAATAAGCAGCACACTCTAAGATAACAGTCTGAGGAATGACCTTTCAAAATTGATGTTTTCCGCCATCATCATTTGCCTTTTAGAAGCAGTAGCAGTTTGTGTTCATGCGTTACACATTTGCTCAACTCATCATACGCTCACTGAGAAGAAAAATCCCTGGACCTTTCCTGAGATGCATCACTAAGTGTATCTCTAATTATTGACTGGTCTGGTTTAGTGGTTTTTAAGGGGTTTGGTGCAGCTGCAAACCAACTAAACATCAGCCTGGCCAGGCTGGGAGATCAGCTTAAACCAGTTAAGACCAGAAACCAACTAAAACTGATTTTGTTATACTATGCAAGTCACTTTAAAAGACAACGAGCGTCACGATAAGCATGACTGACTAAAATGACACTCACTCTTCAAAAATATTATTGGCCCCCAGGTTCTCCATTAGCATGCAGAAATGTTTCTCCTCATCATCCTCTCCACCACTCAGTCTCTCCTCCCATTGGCTCTCGTAGAGAACCTCTGGAGTGTGTCGTGAGATCGGTTCTTCAGTAGACTGCAGCTCTACTGACGCCTGGACACCTGGACCAAACATGAACTCACCTGTACAAGAGACAGATGTTAGCAAACTCATGAACGACAGAGCTGAAATTATTGAAATTTGTTTTGACAATTGCATGCAAGGTCCAAAACTAACACTCATCAAACGCCAATAAACACCAGTGAGTGAATAAAACTGAGCTGTTTACCAGCTGAACAGTAGAAAGATTTATGGCCAGTACATGTTCTCAACACACCTGCCATTGGCAGGTATGGCAAAAAGTTAATTTTGGACCTGATTTCTGCGCATTAAAACCTCCAATAGAATGTAAACTCACTGAAGCCAGAGGAGAACTCATCAAAGGTCAGAAATCCATTTCCATCTGTGTCCAAAGTGTCAAAGACGTTCTCCAGTTCCTCAGCGCTCAGCGGGAGCTCTCTGTGTAACCTCTACAACACACAACAAAACACACGCATGTGGAAAGTGTCATTCATACATTTTATTCTTCTGGGTCATTTGTGTGTCCAACTAGGGTAGTGAACACCCTAAAAAATCCCACAGGCCACATACTTAGATAATCAACCCAGTTAACACACAATACAGATGTTACTAATCTTAGAAAGTAAACACCACACCCTGTGTGTTAACTCCATGAATAAGTCCACATATCCACACCCAGAGCTGAACCGATTAGTGTGTGACCTGGGCATTGATCTTTGTTGTTTTGTACATGTGGGAGTCAGCACTACCCCGGTCCTCCACCAACCAACCTAAACAGCTTGCAACAGCAGTCAGTTTGGTCTGTGTGTTTTTAAAACCCTTGAAGGCTTCAAAAATTGCTCTTTTCAAAACAAAACGTTCTGTCAGCGCTTTCTGCCTGGACCAACGTGCTGCATTGTGTAAGTCTGTGGTGAGGGCCGGGTGTGTGTGACCGTGCTAAAGATACAAATGTTGCAGGCTTCCACAAAAGTATATGCACAGCACGTAACAAAAAGATTTAAATACACATGAATACGAGGTATCGGTTTAATCCAAACGAGCAGGAATAATCAGAAGCCTCATTTAAATAAAGATGAGCAACAGATGTTTATTCATGCATTTTGCCAAAGACAGTGGATCAAAGATGGGGGCATTCTGAAAGAGGCTCTTCAGAGCACGAGAGACAGACTTCAAAGCAAACCTGTCTGATGAATGGAAAATCAAAGAGGCAATCAAATCTACACAATAATACAACTGAGGGGTGGTCTCAAAACGCCCACCCTGTTTTAGTCACAGCAGACCAGGGCGGTCTCGGGAGCTCTTCTGGTTCTGAAAAACTAAACTAAATTTCATAATTTCAATAAATCACTACAGTATCAGACACAATGGACCTGTACAATACAATACAAATAGCTTTTACACTATTGCAATGGTGTGAAAAAAAAAATTCTTTTTAAAACTTACAAATAAGATTTGGGCCCTTACAAAAAACTTTGCTAGCATTATACAGTGATGGTAATGCAATATATCATGATATTAAGTGATAATTCACTAACTTTGATACGGAGTAAACTAGACTAAACTCTTCACTGTAGCATTATTAGTAAAGAAAAATTATATTCACCATAGAAAGTAGAATGACACCCTATTTTTTTATTTATTTCCATGGCCTGAAAATAACAAATAAAAATGATCTGAACTTTAAGTTCTTTTATGAGCAGAACACTAAAGAAATATTAGCACTTCAGTATTTTCTGGTATTTTTTTGTGTCATCAAGCAAATAGAAATGAAACAAGTTTCATTGTTTTAGACTAAAATGATCAGATATTTAACACACTGTGTCCAAATGCATTAAATAAAAAAGTGTATAAAGTATTTACATAAGTTAAAGTGAGGTAAACGGCTATTTAAACTGTTAAATAACCTCTGTTGTAAGCAAGCTATTAATAAATGTAAATAAAAACTAATTAACCCAAACAGATTAACCCAAAACCAGTTCACAGCTAACAGAGCATCAAGAAACCAGAATTAAAATGACCGGAGACATTTTGCAGTGGTTTTCATTTACCTGTGTTAATTAAACTACAGGTCTAATCACACATCACCGGACCTCCAGTCTCTCCAGTACCTGCATGTCCCGCCGGGTGATGAAGCCCTTGCTCTCCATGTCACAGATCTGGAAGAAGTCTCGGGTCTTTTCAAGCACAGTGCTGCAGTCGCTGTCACTAGGTGTCTCTCCTCTAGGATGGGATGGTCGATCCACCTTGGAGCCACAGGTGTTGGAAAAAGCTGCCATTGCGTCCGTGTGTGTGTGTTTATGTGTGCGCTGTACTGTATGTGTGTGTGTAATCTCCGCTCTCCTGCCTCACATGGGTCAGCCCTTAACAAGAGTGAAAACAGAGCACAAAGCTTTTGAGTTACACCACATCCTCTCAGAGTGAAGCCAACCGCATCGCTTAGCAACAACCTCTTTAATTAGACAACCAAGCCAGTGAGATGAGCGCAGGAAAAGAAAGAGAGAAGAGAGAGAAAAAGGATGAGTGAGTGATAGAGAAATAAAGAGAGAGAAAACGAGGGAAAATAAATAAAACACAGAGAAGCAAAACCAACCATTTTCAGGTCGGTGGATGTATCATTACATTTGGGACCCATTAGATGTGTCATAGCTGAAATGCAACAAATAGGCACATTGACAGCTAATGATGCTAACAGGGGAAACCACAGAGAGATTTGCTTTCAATCACTGCAGAACGGCGTCCAAAACGAGCCCCTGAAATTATAGGATTTTGTTCAAAAAGTGAAAAACAGGAAACCATAATGATAATTAGATTTTTACTTTTTCTGCTGAAGAGAGTCCGTGGCGCTCGACTGTATATTTCACTACCACATTGGTTAGGTGTTGTGAACAGTTGGCAGCACGTTGCTATGGGGTTGCTAAGGTCTTCTAAGGCTGGAAACATGTTGCTACCATATGTGATTGCTCAGTGGTCTGTCCACAAGTATCTACCCACCACTCTGTGTCTGGTTTCTAGATCAGGCTCAGGCCCTCTTTCAATGTAAAACTAGAGTTTTCCACCTGCTTTGTCATCCAATAGTTGAAAATTGCTTTGAAAAGTAATAGAATATCTCAATACATCACCAGAAGCATCGTTCATGTCTTTTTTTTAAGGGACAGTTCACCCAAAAATGAAATTGTTTCCATCATTTACTAACTTTCATGTCTTTCCAAACTTGTAAGACTTTTTTCTACTGTGGAACACAAAAGAGGATATTTTGAGAAATGTCTCTGTGGTTTTGTGTCCATATGGAAGTTGAAGGGTGCCACTGTTGATTGGTTACCAACATATTTCAAAATATCTTCTTTTGGGTTACTCAGAAGCAACATAAGTCATACAGGTTTGAAGTAAATAATGGAGAAATTTCATTTTTGGGTGAATAAGTCCTTTAAATTGTCTTACAAATTAAATTTTTGGCTGCAATAATTATGGTAAAACTCAATGGTTTCACTAAATGTAGCACAAACTCATGTCCTAATGATTCTCTTAAACTTTCAGACCTTCTTCCATAGGGATCTAATCAACATTTTTTCTGTCTTGTGGCACTTCTGAATTGTGTCGTGGTTTTGTGGACAGAACACACATCTGTAGAGACAAAAGAGTTTCTGCTGGTGAGAAACACACAAACCAGAGCACTGAAACTTTGACCCACATGTCTCTTATTCGCTGGAAAACAGATGTTATTTGCGCAGTGACCACAGATTAGCAGAGCTCATGAGACTGATGGAAGCCGACAGGTCATCCCACAGATACGAGTGCAGCGATGCATATTCCTCCAAGTATTGACTGAGAAAACCGCAGGTTCGACATTCCAAACTTTTGTGTGCAGTGGCACAGAACGATGATTTCAGTGGCCTTATATTAAACCCAACCATCGATCACCAACTAAAGAGTGAGGGGGGGGTCTGCCTACAGTCTTTAGTTTTGATTTACTCTTCCTTATATTTCATTAAAAAAAAGAAAACATGTAAACTGATCGTGCGCTAATAGCTTGCGTTGTCCGCTAACCGACGTAAACTTTTCTGTGGGAATTTAACTTCTGTAGCTCCTTCAAAAAGAATATCTCTACTGCTTTGCATGAAAACTTAATCTGTCCTGCCTTCCCAACAATGAGGCTGTATTGTACTATGATGTTCAAACAGCTCATGTCAAGAATAACCCAAGAGTTTATAAGGGATGCCACTTTCCTTTCAATTCACAATGTTATTGTGAAAGGTTATTATACAAAGGATATTGTTTGACCATCCTATGCATGCAGTCTGCGTTTGACATAACAGAAGTTTGTTAAAGGACACTGAATGATGTACAATGATCTTCATGCATCAAGACTATGATGGTAAAAGCTTTTCTTGTTAATCCAGTTAGACTACACCCAGCTAAACACAATGCTGTCTCGCTCAATAATCAACTCTTCCCATGAAAAAGGGAGTTTCTGCATTTACAATAGAACGCAGAACAATTATTGTGTTACAAAACGTACTGTAATCTACTGACTAGAACTTTATAAAGTTTTCAGTGTAAGTTCAGTGAAATTTCTTGACGTTCTTGTGTTTCTGTGGCATTTGGTTGAAAACTCTGTAACTCTCACAAGTAAAATAACCTCTTAATGTCACCAAATGAATGAAGGCATAATTTTACAAGGCAGTTTAATGTGATCCTACAACTAAAAGATAAACAGAAATATGCTTATAAGATGTAATGTTGTACAATAAGGTTTTGTTTGTTAGCATTAGTCAACTACATTGGTTAACATGAATTTAAACAACATACACCAATTTACAGCGCATGTATTAATCACTAAACCTTAACTGTACCATTTACTAATACCTGTTTAAAATACAAGGTATATGTTAACATTAATGCACAGTGAACTAACATATACAGTATGATCAACAAACAACTGCATTAACTAATATTACCAAAGATTCATAAATCCTGCAGAAATATATTGTTTGTTAGTTCACGTCAGCTAATGCATTAACTAACGTTAACGAATTGAACCTTATTGTAAAGCGTTACAAAAACGTTAAATAATGTTACACAATGCATTTCTCAGACAGCACACGGTGCTTCTACAAACCAGCCACACAAGAGCAACATGCAACATTAAAGCAGCTGACCACAGAAACAGGAACAGCTGTTTCCTCAAGAGGAGATTCCTTCACACTCTGACCTACAAGTGTTCAACTTCCTGATCACAGAAAACAGAAACAGTGAAGTTTAAACGCAGAAACACGCAAAAACAACCCTTACCTTCACCCAGAGCGCCACTTGCGTTACTTTAAAGATTCACCCATGAAGCGACAATCTCTAGTTTAATAATCCTGATAGGGTCGATTTCCACAAAGTTGAACTAACATGAACTATTGAACACTACAGGAAATGCTGCATTGAGACTGAAGTTGAATTCAATAACCAGACAGATCAAGCAGGTGACACTTTGGTTAGTGTCTCGTTAGTTACACGAGTTGAGAAGCAGCTGGCGGAAAGTTTGATCAAACGCTGCTGCGCGTTCACGGGGAGGGACTCGAGTCCACGTGCACCTGCATCCGTCTGTAGCCATGACAACAGAGGAACGCACGCGGAAGTGGGAGAACTTGAGAATAAAGTTATTAAAATAAGACATTCACCGCGTATATAGTCATTTATATACATAATTACCATACATGTAACATTTACAGTATTAATATGAGAATAATGCATATGTATGACATCAGCATATGGCGTTAATACATTACAGCATTTTTGTAATTATTTCTTTTATTTATAACATAAATTTACATTTTGTTTTGGCAAAGTCCAAACCCCAAACTACTATAGTAAGTACATTTAGTATTACTACAGTAAAACTGTTAGCTTTGTCACCACTGTCGTAAGGACACAAATCTGCAAAACTTTTTATGAAGTTGAACGTATGAGGGAACATAGTCTGTTATGTACAGCGCCATCTAGTAGTTGTGAGTGCTAGTTCATTTGAAAATACTATTATACTTACAGTATTCTAAAATTGGCCTTTAACAACCGTATGTTAAGTATGTTATATTTGAAATACTTGCATCCAAGATAAACACAAAAAAAACTGCATGAGACAGAATTATGGAATTATGCGTCTGAACACAAACATGCAGTTGTCTCCACACTCCCCAATACACGATTTCTCTCTTTGATGAATAATTGCACAGTTGCATATAAATACATGATGTGCATGATGAGCACAGCGCATGCGGGCTGCTGGAGTCTGGCTCTGTAATTGTGATACCAGGAAGTGGTAAACTGCAAAATTACTGAAACCCTCTGTTGTCATTGTCCGCATTGTCCGCCTTTCTGAGCTTACGGGGGCTTTTCCTGTAATATGTATGTTGTAGGCTGATTTGAGGGGGGAAACATTAGCAAAATGACTAAACAGCAAATTTGGAACATGCAAAAGGCATTGCAATTTTAAGTTTTATACTGTCATTGCATTTTAGCTTTGAACTGTCGTTTAAACATTATTGAATCATCTTTTCCTTGGATATGTTGTTTAGGGGTCTGATTCGGTATTTGCAGTATAACACGACGTCTGGATTGGTTCTGCCGGCATGAATGTTACATGATTTCAGTACAGTGGAAATTGTACATACAAATGTGAAAAGCAGGCAGATTGTAAAATACGTATTTTACATATAAACTTTGTGTATGTTAACATATAGCGTATTGCCACTGTTTCAGGCCATCCTTCATAATCGCAGAAATACAGTTTAACTAGATTTTTAACAAGACTAAACCAACCAGCAATAAAAAAACATCCACTTGGTGGCGCCAAATGATTAGTGCATTTAAAGGTGACTTTGAAAGTGAAATCACAGTGGGGTGACACGCACCCTGACAAAAAGCAGATATTTATTTCTCCCCTTGGAATTATAATGGCAACAATACGAGGAAAAACACATATTTTGTTTAGCAGAAAGAGAAGATTTAGCTGGTCCTTACACGACAATGTATTTTGAGAGCCATGACTCAATAAAGTACAAAACGTTTAATCATTACTCAAATAAGTATCAGTATATTATATAAATGCAAGTTATTATTTATGATATTCATTCAGATGTTTGGTACATTTTTTTATCCACACTTTTAAGCACTCTTCCAAGTTCAGATGGACCGTAACCATCTCTGTTTTTCCAGCACCAACACCTTACAGTAGAAGAGTGAAATGGTGCCCACAGGAGCAATTTCCATGAACTTAGAAGTTCTGAAAGAGTCTGGAAACAGTGAGAAGAAGAAATAATCTCAGGCCACTCTCCACAGGAACAAAGAGTGTGTTGTAACAACCCATTATTCTGTCCTTCTGAGAAAATAGATTACTTCTCTTGTGTTCATTGTCCAAATTTCAGCCAGCAGTTCTGTAAGAGAACGCTCATATTTCAAAATGTACAGCGAGGTCCAAAAGGCTAAGTCCACTTGTTTCTTTTTTTGGATTGTTCTTTTCAAGCATAACAATCTGAGTATATAGTTGAATTGAAATATTTAGAATTTCACAAAATGTCCACTTTTGCTTTAAAGGCCTTACACTTTTCCAGAGCAATCTGATACTATTCATAAACTGAAAAAGGTTTCAATAGAAACAAAGAAATGACTTTTTCTTGCAGAAAGAGAGATTAATGACCTCTGAACATGTACTTGCATGCATTCTGAATGTTATATTCTTTTATATTGCAATCATGTTTGGTTGATTTATTGCATTATTATGTTTTAAAATGTCTATTTTTAATGCTGGAGTACATAAGGGCTGCACTGTACAGTATTCTAAATTTTGGCCTGCGCTACATCAAGTCATGTGCCAAGCTGTGTGTGTTCCCGTAGTCCAATCTGATTTCAGGTCTGCAAAAGATGTTAAACTTGTGCCATAATGCAAATGAGATCAAATGAAAACTGACTCGGGTTCGACACACACTGATGAAATGAGATGCTGTAAAATGAGGAAAGTGTCAACTTAAGAATTACCTGTAAATAGCCTGAAAGTGGAAACTGTGTGTCAAACCACATAAGTGGATTCCTGCGCATTTCTTACGGAAACTACAGCAGTCGGTTTATAAACGCAAATGCTTTTATGCTATAAAATATCATTGTTGAAAGATTCATAAACTTATGATGGAAGGACATATGCAATGCTTTTCTCCACTGTCACTTACTATCTGAGCATGTCCTGCCTCACTGTGCTGGACAAGGTAATTACACGCCCCATTTTCATGGAAGTCTCAGGCAAGCAGAGCTGGGGCGGGTTGCCAGATCTTTCCATGATAACAAACCTCAGTTGCCCTAACCAGCTGTTAGGGGTCTGAAAACTCGCCTGGTTCCAATTGAGATTAGCGCAGGCTAATTAATTAGCCTGCCTGTGATTGAAATGCACTGATTTAGTTCACTGTTATGCTAAAGAGCAGGATAAGAGCTGCTTGCACAGAAAGAATCGTTTCCTATAACTCTCCCTAACTGACATATGGTTTCCATTGAAAATTTAACAGTTCACGCAAGCTCAGATAAATTATGCTTATTAAATCATTATTTTTAATCATTAATATAATAATAAGGTTGCACATACTGTAAATGCCCTTTTTTATTCACATGTGTAACTGTACAGTACCTTATAATGCCATTTGTGGCACAGAAATAGGTGCATTTTAATATTATATTTCCATTATAGCAGTTAACAGTGTATTAAGTGTATAAAGCTGTTCATTTGTCCTGTGTTGCATTTACACTTGATGTCAGAGGTTCGTATTACAAGTTGCTTGACTGTGTTTCCAGTTAAGTCACTAAAAGTGTGGCTTTAAACATTTAATCCTTATTATTTCACTGGCAGGTGAAAACATTATCTTTTTTTAAATTTGGCTTTTGTTCCTCAAAGCACATTGGAGAAGTCAAAACTCCAGTCCTGCGTTCTGACTTTCACTACATAAATATAAACGTTGAAAAATGAGTATCAGGTGCATTTTCAACAATTTCATGGTGCTTTTTTAAGACAAATATTGCAAAACCTTTCCTAAACCATTCACAATGCAGAGTATGCATTTTTGCTCTCTGAATAAAGTGACTGACAGATGAAACCATAGACCTGTGTGTCTTTTTTTAAAATAGGCTTCATGTCAGTTTTTTTCTAGATGTTTCTATGTTTGGCTCCGTCTTATTTTGCACACGCTCTACATTTCTCCTCAAACACTTCCAAACAGCTTGTGCTTCACTGTCATTCCATAACCACAAACATCTGAGGCTAAAGCCACGAAACAGCTTAAGGAAATAGCCAGACTGCCGCTTCTGGTGCTGTTCTGCTAAATTACAATCTATAAATATTACAGGTTTTGTAAATGTAGCTGGTGAGTCACTCAGAAATGTCAAATTTCTTGTCTCGATTAAAAGAAACTCTTTCCAAAAAATACAATGAGCGTATATATTCATAGATATATAGTCTTGTCAGACACACTCTTTGTTTAAATCACAATATTTAAAGCTATTTCTCAACTGTTTATAATGAGATGGGTGTTACATAAAGCAATATTAAGAAAAAATATAAATCATGTTTGCAAATCTCATCAGACAATGTCCTTATGTTTTCATATGGTCAGAGACCACATGTAGTCATTTATTCTCATGAAAATATTACATTTAAAACATTAAAAGCCATTAAAGTGTCAAAAGGATAAATCAATGTGATGTGCTTTTACTCTGGTCCTGCACATGCCAAATATTTAAAAATTCCCTATGATGTCACTTGACCTACTGACCAGGTCATCTGAAAATATTTAGTTAATCTGTCCAATAATTCTTCAAATCCCTCAGGACAGGTGCACTGCTTTGATTCTCATAAGTAGTTCCAACACGGAAATGAAATTCCAGAGATAATATTCGCTTTACAAGTCCTGCAATAAATAATGCATTGATTTATTAACCTGAAGTTTTAGTCAGCTTGGTCTTTAAATGTCATTTTAATTATGCTTGTCTTCAGTTCATCATTTGGTCATACAGGCAATATTTAACTTGGCAGGCTGTTGCCTGGGTTACAGAGGATCATTGAAATAATTTGTTAATTATTCTCAGTGTGTACCTTTTGAGTCATTTATTATTATTATATTTGTACTATATTTCTATATTCACAGACAGTTTTAATCATTTCTGTATATATCATATTTATATATATGTGTTTGTGTGTGTGTGTGTGTGTGTATGTGTGTGTGTGTGTGTGTTAGCGTAATGTTCTTACAACCTAGCTGGAATCTCTGTTTAATATAAACCACACTATTTAACACTATTTAACACATTCTTATAAACTGATTTCTTTGCCTATTCATATTTTATATCACACTCATAAAGTGTCAGAAAAAGCTACAGAATTTCAGATACATAATGACAATAATTTTTCCAGAGCAAATAAAGGTTTCCACTATTGGTATTTGTAAGCATTCCGAGTGCCATTTAAAATTCAAATGCGACAGACACCTCAGCCGTCTTTCATTCTGTGAAGCCACTCAGCCATGACAGAGCTATAATAGCGGGAGTGGCTGTGCAAATTCAACAGAAATGAGAGTCTGTCTGAATAAAATCATACCACAGAAAGTCAGATGACATTGTGATGAGCAGCTTAAGCATCACAGCATGTTGTCCTTCTGTCAAGCTGAGCCACCAAACTTCAAAGTTGGCAATTCTTCCCAAATGACGGTATCGTTATGGAAAATTAGGTGGTTTCTATTCAAAATCCAGCATCAATAGGGTCAACAAAAGTCATAAAGTCAGCATAGAAACACTACTTTTAAATTGCTTGTGGAATGTTTTAAAAACGTTTAACCGAGCAATAATGTTTAACACTACATTTAAAAAACTCAACATTGTTGTTATTTATTGGAAACTTTCCTCCAAACTAAAACTGTTAGCTGGGTGGAATCATACAACATAATCTGTTACACTGAGGAAAAAGAAAAGATGGATTCAAGATTTTGGTTTCACCACACAGAAGTGAAAATGTAAGTGGAAGTGGAAACTTACAAATAGCTTGTTGTGATTATGTGTTTAGTAAAAGCCAACATTTGCTGCAGAGTATTTCCATGATACTTGTTTGTGAATCCAGCAGGTCAGACACAAGGGCAGTTTGTTTTCCAGCAAATTTGGTTCAACAATGCCAAAGTAATTCCTGCCTTTCGCGTGCTTGTTATCGCCAATGTTAGACAACCAGCATTATAGCTCATTTCACAGCATAACCCTGGCCAATTAAAATCATACCCTCTTGTGCCACTGCTGTGTCTGGATTTATTACAGAAAATCTCCACTGGGCTACATGGTGGTGCATCATGGGTAATATTTCTTAATGATAACCAGGTCCTGACATACTGGTGTGTTCAAGAATATTAAAATGGTCTTGGGTATTTTCACTATGTTTTTTTTTTACTCAGTTATGTTTGTTACATTTTGTAATGTTTGATTTGGTGGTTTAGATGAATCCAACACTGCATGTTAGGTTTTCCAACCCGTTTTTCTTGGAACAATGTCCTGATTAGGGATGTTCAGGTCTGCCTGGATTTAGTGCAGGGCAAATATGCTTTAACATGTTTGAAATAATATCAGGAGGTCCACATTATATTATGAGCTGACCAGGTCCGGTCTGGCCATCTGGACCACTGCTGTTAATGTAAGTAATCAGTTTTTTATTATTGCCTGACTGATGTACACAATTGATACATTTCAAATAACAATATATAATGAATCTGTTGATTTTGCCTTGACTTGAATAATTATATGTTTCCACACACTGCCGCTGTCAATCCCATAATGCACCTCGCGCTTCAGAGCGTGACGCTCAGCTTCCATAGAGTTGAATTGTAAACGCTCATTTACGTCATTTATTTAATTTAATAATGTATTTGTAATAAACACTTTAAATGTAAATTGTAAGTGTACTTTAAACATGTTTTTTTCCTCTAAATTTGATTCGTTTTATATTTTATATGTTTTCATTCGCGGGACGGGATAGCCTATCAGAATCCTT
>JAZGTK010011784.1:0-15349 GCA_036877625.1 Ambastaia sidthimunki | reverse complement strand
AAAAAAAAAAGAATCAAACTTTAAAGCAAAAGAGCATCTTGACCCATCGGCAATCCAAAAAACAAGTCTGACCACCATGTGAGGCCTTATGGCATCTTATTACAAAGCATGCAAATTAGTTTCTGACACCAAACGCGTGCAGTATAAATACACATTTACATGCACGCACAAGCGTGCACACACACACACACACACACACACACAGTAGTAAGCAGTTTCCTTCCTGTATGCACATGATCCATGCCTTTATATGCAGTTTTCTGCACCCGGCTGCACACACAAGCACACACACACACACACACACCTTGCCACTGCCTTCCACGCTCAGTTAACAACACACACACAAACAAAAGCCCTCTACACACCCCATCTCAGTGCACACCTGCAGAGAATACTAAATGACAGTGTCTGCCTCTGTGCATTTTAAAGAAATAAAACAGGCGACAGAGAGCAAGTGAAATAAGTCATTGTTGCGTGTTTCTGCAAAACATTTCTGCAGAAGTTATTTTTCAATGTTGACTTTTTCGCCCTAAACAAAGTTGATGCCTGTTATTTGTTTGGTTATTTGTATAGGTTATTACTGTTTCACTGTAATTAAGCCAATTGTGGGCTCCGCTGGTTCAACCAGTGAGTTTGGAATGGAGGTAACCATTTGTCCAAACAATGGATGACACAGAGAGTGTTTGGAAAATCTGTTCGGAAACAAGATTTTTGCGATTTGGTTTGATGCTGCTAGCGGCACAAACTACAAAAATGCAGCTTCAATTATTAATTAAAGGGAAAGGAGAAGAAAACATCATATCTAACCTTTGTTTGGTTTACTCTCTGGTTTAACCCTTTCTAGTTGATGTTCTCAAACATGAAGATCTTTTTTTTTCCAAATATAGAAAATCGAGAGGGGGGCGCATACTTCACTTCCCAGGGGACGACGGCACTCTTATCATCACAAACCTCAAACATTTAGTCCCTTAGCCATTGTTAAAACCAGCAGTGATGATGTCATGCTTCATTAAAGCAATTATGGTGTTTATATACTGTGGCAGCATGAGAAAGTGCTGGACCAAGAGTGGGAATTCACTAAAGACAGCAGCTCTGAGGCTGCAAGGTCAAAGTTTTCCACAGAAACAGTTTCTCAGGACTGCAGAATGCAACTCTCACAGCTGGACTTTTGGGTCACGAAGTCAGTGTGAAACATTTTGTGGTTTAATTCTAATTATGAAACCAAAACTTTGTCAAGTTCAGGTTGAAACTTGGATTTAAGGCAAGAAATTAAATTTAGTTTTAATTTAGTTTCTCAGGCAGACCAAACGCCACGTCTTATCGAACAGTCCTCTTAACAAAAGTCAGTCTGTCTGCCTATTTATGGCCAGTTGGTAGGACTGAGTCATTCTTCTACTGTTTACATGCAAACTATGGGCAAACTTGTAGGCACTATTTTCATTTCATTGGCTACTGTACATTTGAATGCCTGAAAGAGCTGTTTTGCTCTTTTTACTCATGTCATCCCGCAAATTCTTCTAATCGGGCAGATTACTGGGCTATAAATCTGTTTTTAAAGAAAATGTGTAAACATTCAACACTCATCTCACAAAGGTTTTGACTGACGTGATTGATGGACTTTAATATGGCAACAAATTTGTGCCAAGTCATCAGGGAGTGTGTGTCGTTCCAGAGGTTAAAAGGTGTGTGGAGAGGAAGAGAGGCGAGCTGTCAATCACGCATGCCTCAGCAGGAGAGCACAGAACAAACCTCTCTTTCAACAGAAGAGAAACATGGGTGGAAAAATTACCCTTCACCTAAGGCTGTTTTTGCAACACTACACACAGATTTGAACTGTGATGTTATTTATGAATGTGCCCCGTATTTCCTCAGGAATGTGCAGAAAAACAAGAGATTATCCAAACCTACTAAAAGAGTTCATTTGTCATTATTAACTCACCCTCATTTTTCCAAACTTTCTGCAGAACAGAAACAGGTGATATTTAGCAGAATCTCCAGCTGTCCAGAATTATTTTCATGATTTTTTTGTTATTTTCAGAGCTTGACAGAACATTTACTTTTATCATACGAAAGAGAGCTGAGCAAACATTCTTTGAAAATTGTTTTGTTTCCACTCAGAATTCCTACGGGTTTGGAACAACATGAGGGTGAGTACATGACAGAATTTTTAATTTATAGGTGAACCATTCCTTTAACAAACCTATAAATAAACCCACTCAATTACTTTCTCAGAAGTAAGGCAATCTTCATCCATGCATGGTGAAAACAATAAGCTGAAGAAGACATTGGTTAGGGTAACCAGAATAAAAAAGGGAGAGAGGTGGACGATGATAAAAGCTGCTAGTGAAGGGGTAACCTTGCGACAATACATGAGCAGAGGTAACCTTGACAACAGCCAATCAAGCGCAGAGGGGAGGCAGGAACCGTATGCTTGCTTGAGCAGCACTGACTGAATGACCTCAGACTCAAGCAATGATGAGATTATGTGGCCAGCAGGTAAAAAACACCAATCCACAGTTTTTAAAACATGTACTGAGGCTGCCTGTATGGTCATCATTTCACTGGTAGTGCAAGTGCTCTCAATACCGTACTTTACTATGTTAAACACTGTTACACTATCTGTTGCTAAACTGCACAGTTTAGAGGCAAAAGACCATCAGGTTCTGGTTAATCAATTGTTAGTAGTATTTTCCAGCTAGTTTTCATTTAGTTTTTTATGCAGCACTTTTTTAAGCAGTAGTTAACAGTGCAGTTATTAGAGGTACAATACCCTGGAAAAGAAACCTGGAGTTAGTTATATCTGTGCTGTAGGGCGTTTTTTCAGTTCCTAGCCCAGACCTTCAATCACTACACAACACTACCTCATAAAACTTGAGGTACCAACCGAAAAGCTGTGGGTGGTGTCCAATTAAGCAGAACAACATGTTGCAAAAGAACATGAAACATCTAGTCATGTTCTGAGGTAAACTTTCACTCCAGTTAGAATTTACAAATAGGATTTACTCTTTGTCATGTAACAGCAGTTTGATGTTATTGCTACAATCAGTAATATAATGCCTTTAACACTGTTCTGAACACTCCATAGTTAACTAATATCTGACCAGACCAACAGTTGTAAATTAATATAAATTTGTAAATCATTATTTCAAGCTTTCCTCATAACCAAAAAGTTACAGCTTTAACGTGCCAGAGGAAAACTGGCCCTCCTGACTGAGTCTAGTTTTCCCAAGGTTTTATCTTCATTTATACATCACTGGAGTTTTAGTTCCTTGCCACTGTCACCCCTGTTGGCTTGCTTACTGGGAAATTGCTGACATTAGCATTTTAGGGTTTTGCAAATTATTTTAATATATTGTAACTACATTATAATTAGTAATATAATAACTACAGTTAAGATTTCTCAATTTTCTTTTTATTTCTTGTAATGTTGATGTAGCTTGCACGGTATTATTGTAAATGACTTATGCATATCACATTTATTATTTTATCTATAAATCTGTTACACTCTTCATTAGTATAACTTGTATGTTTTATGTTGAAAACAAACAATTTTCAATAATACCTTGTACTCTATGCTCCCTATATGTGTGTGTGTGTGTGTACAATATATATGTAAAGCACCTTTGCAACAATGTAACATTGTAAGAAGCTCTATATAAATATCTAAATATAATATATAATCTAAATTAAATCTAAATTACCACAATTAAAAAATTAATATTCACTACCAGGAAAGGCATGACAGTGACCCAAAAGAGCTATTTGTCTTAAATGCACACGAGACAAATCCTGCAGTATCTCACTGGGTTAAGGACAAAGAGGTCTTCAACTGCCACGCCCCCACTTCCTGTCGTTCTTGAAGATGAGTCCATGTGGAGCCTCATGTGTCAGTAATTAAGCATTGCTTGTAATTTGTTTTACAAGGGAATCTAGGGAGGGGAAAAAGGGATGTTCTGGATAGGTCAAGGCAATAGGGGGCAGAGACCTGGGGCCCACTTACCCTGACAGAGAAAAGATGGTGCGTGTGGACATCTTGTAAATAGCTGTCAGCTGGAAAGCAGAATAAAGTGGACGACTCTCCTAATTGCTCTGCCAGTCTTACAAATGATGATTTTGCAGTCAGAAAACCACCCTTCCCTTCTCTATGTCGATGTATTGACAATGCATGACCTGTGTTCACTTAGGTGGCCCCCACATGCACGAACCCAACTAACAGACAGTTTAACACACTAATTAGCCAACCTACAGTCTAGCCTTAATAACAATATACCGCATTTAAAATCCAAACGGAATATTATTATGTCACATTTGTGATTTAGATACTCAATCGGCAGATATTTTAAATAGTGCCTAGGGAAGAGTGACAGGAAGTAATGGGAGAGGAAAGATGGGAACAGGAATGAGAAAGGACCCCGGATCGCCCAAGGCCTTTCTGCTCCATTTTTCGGAGTGCTGCCCACAAGGCTATGCCTCCAATTAGCCTGTAGATTTTAAAGCAGTTATGACAAAAACCATTGCTTTCACCTTCATGCAATAGACATTTTCACACTCCAGTGTCAATCCCACAATCCCTTGCACAAGCCTGTTGATCAGCTTTTACAGAGAATAAATTAAAATGCCTTCGGAGCTCAGCTCAACCTGCACCAGTGAAAATGTACCGTTAAACACAAATCAAATTAAGGGACTTTCCATTTCAATTTAATTTATCCATGAAATATGTTTCCTTAAACCACCATGTACTTGGGATCGGAAGATTAAACAGGACATCGAGGAATAGATGTTACTGCTATTACCACAGCTCATTTCCTGCCATCTGCATATTATCAACTGCCTTTAGCTTGTACGTCCCAGGTGGTTAAACTGTGAGCATAACACAATTAGAATCTCCACTACAATAACAACAAACACACTACTACAAAAACCAAACCACAGTGCCCAATGCTGCATCACAAGTGAGGTTTGTGAGGGTTCGAATTGGCGATACCCGACAGCATCGCCTTTTCAATGTAAATATCGATTTACAACCAACCGCAGACCCATTAAACCAAGAGCTCAAACAGGAATTTAAGACTTTACAACTGACACAGAAAATTCTGGTTCACATTAGCCTAGATTTCACAGCCAGGATAGTTGAGACTGAAATCTCTAAACCCGCACACATACATTATTCCTCAAGACATGGCTGATCGATCCGTTCACCTCTAACGTGCTGGGAAACTAATTAAGTTTTACAACAAAAGCCTTTTAAATTACTGCCCTCTTCTAACACACATTTAACATGCAGCATTTTCTTTGTGCACCTCTGAGGGTTCTTATATCCTTCTGAAGTGGAAAAAGGGAATAATTTTCACCATAAAATGTTTGTTTTGAATAGTCTGATACTGTAGTATAATACAAAATGACGTTTTATATTTGATTCATTTGACAGACATGTTAATCCAAAGTAACATGGGCTGCGTTTACACTGCCCAAAAAGATCAGAACTGTGCATTAAGCAGTGTAAAATCAGCGTTAAGGTGCATTCAGGCTAATTTAGTTAGTATGTGTGTTCTTTGTGAGTCAAATCCATGGCATTGGTATTACGAGCATCATGGTCTAACAGTTGCTTAGCTGATCACGCAAAAAAAAACAAGCTAAACATAAAATCAATAGTCTCTTACCAAGGGTGTCTTTGAGGTTTTTCACCAGAGAGCCTTTCTTAAGGCTGTTCTTGCGTTCGACATAGTTGGAGGGAACATAGCCAGTTCTGTTGGATGCATTTCGTACCCGCCACCATGTTTTCGAGTCATCCAGGAGCCACAAGCGCTCGTTTTTCCTAATGTCAAGTTCCTGGTCCTGCTGTGCTGTGTAGTCCCACTTGGCAATAACAATCGTCTCCTCTGACATCTTTCATGGAGTCTCTGCAATAGAAATTAAAGAAGAAAGATTAGAATTTCTGCCAATTTGAAAGGCCGAAAAATAGGTGCATACATGCCCTCCAAATCAGCATGTTTTCAAGCGGGCTGGCAGCCGTCAAACCAAAAGACTTTTATTAGACAAAAACAGAGCTCTGGACTCCTGTAGGCTTATGCAGATTGTCTTACTGTTGCACTAGCTAGCGTGCAGCCCGCAGCAGTTCTACAAACAGATGTTGCCTTGCAATCCCCAGACACCGAGCGGCCGCAGGGCTGAGTGACAGGAAGGATCAAGAGCCCAGTCAAGCTTGGAGGTAAGGTTGTCTCTGAACAAACAGTTCAGAATGGCTCTCTCGATCACACACACAACGCCTGCATTTACACATTCTGCACTAACAGCATCTTTGGCCCACCAACAGCTTTTAAAGCTATTCCCCTTTTCACCTTCGCATCATTAATACAGTGAATTATTCAACAGACACACTGAAGCGGAGAGGAAGGGAGAGAGAGACACTGAAAGAAAAGATGAGAACAAGCATGTGTTTGAATATTGTAAAGAAAAAAATTAATAAGAATTAAACAAATCTATTGAGACATGGCAAAAACATTTTTCATAACATTAAAAGTTAAATTATATAAACTTATATTAGCACACCTAAGGTCATAACTCTATTCTTAAAACAAAATGAAGTATTTAGTAAGTTTATAAAAACGATTTCTATAGTTAAATCGTCTTTTACAAAGTTTCACAGCTGTCTCTCAAATTTATGTCCACATCATTGAATCTCTATAAAACCATATTTATAAAAAGCTGATCTTACATGGGGACCTTTATAGTTTTATGTGTACGTGCTTAAATTTTTTGTCATAACCATCATAGTGTAACACATAGTATCAGCTTGTAAAGAAATTGTTTGGGATTTCTAGAATCCTAACAAATGATTTTTGTGATTATTACAAATAAATATACTAAATGTAAGATTAGCCCAAACCCTTGATACATACAATTTTCACACTTACATACAAACTTACATAATGAACAGTCTGAACAAAGTAAAAAAATAAAAAGCAGAGTTGAAAACATCACAGAAAAACAACATGCCAAAAAAAAGGAAAATTGGAGGGGAAAAAGAGAGAAAGCAAGAGTGGCTTTTAAAAACAAGTGCTCAAATGTCACATTCCGTGAAATGCTGTGTGTGTGTGTGTGTGTGTGTGTGTGAGAGTGTGTGTGTGTGTGTGTGTGCTTTTATTGGTCCATGATGGTGCTGTGACAGAGCTGCTTCCTGCTGCAGGGACACTCAGTGTGTTGCTGTCCAATCACTCTGACAGCTGACACACGCTGGCTGAGCACCAGTCAGCACTGAACAGTGGATACTTTATGATACCATACACAAACACTGGCCACTTCATTGCTTAACACCAGCCCGCACCCCCGTATCAGTGTCAGCAGGAAGCCTCATCCATAAAGCCAACACAAAATGACCTGCAACTGTGTTAAAGCAGTGGAGACCATATCTCCACAAATCTCTAAGGAGTAGATATATAATGACAGCTTACAAGAAGCAGATAGACAGGTATAAACAGCTACTTCAGGTGTTTGAGAGCAAACAAACACAGCAGTCATGGTCCAAGACTCCATTCAGATCTCCATGTTCCACTCTGTCATTTCTCAGTGGAGTGAGGAAACTTGTCGACTCGCAGATAAAGTTGTCACATCCGTCAACACCAGACATTACGATTACAATGACTGACCGGTGACCAGCATTTAAAACGTCCTTTATAATAAACAGACACACTTTCTTCAGATCATTCCATTCCTGTGTTGAAGGGGAATCCAGCTGTGAATATAGACAGGGGAACAGAATTTTGTTCTGCTGACACTCATCTGTCAAATTAAAGCCAGTTTCTCACTTGTATAATCAAATCCTTCCTAACACATGGGGTACACACTAGTGCTGGGTTTTGAGACCAGTCTGGTGATTCAATTAGATTCTTATGGATTCAATTCAATTTCAATTTGATTCCATTTAAAATCCTTATTTAAATATAAATGCTGTTAACTGAAACCATTCTACTTGGCTACATTACTGAAATATGCATTTACATTAACAATAGGCCCACACAGGATAAGAGGTAAAACATAAAATTCACATCCTCTTAAGTAAAACATGCCCATTAGAAATCAATGTCCTTTCATTAAATTGAAGATCTATTAAAATTGGAGGATCAATATGTTTTACCAGCCCCAGTACACACAGCTACCAGAGGTCATTCAGGGCTAGTAATGCAGCATTATAACAATGTTTCTCATCCGCTGTCCTAAGCTCAAATGGTCACATCCTCTACAATTATAATCCTGTTATGCAATGTGATTATGGATCCAAAGCCACTGTTTAAAAGCATTCCCATTGAGCTGGGGCAGTTGAAAATCTATCTCCATTACTACTAAACAAAGAACTGATGATATATGAAAGCATTGAACTTTAGATGATTAAAAGTGAAGCCATGGAAATTCTGTGCAGGTTTTAACAATGTTTTTTATTAAAAGATGCTTTTTTTCAGACATTTTGGATCAATGACCTAGTGATTTCCACACTCCAAAAAAAGGTGTGACTCAATTAAAGAGATCAAATTTAACTTTTTTTCCTAGCTTTTTTAATATGATCAGATTCATGAACACACAAAGTTAAAATCCTAAATTAGAACTTGCTATTGCTTACAGATGCAGGATCAAAGCAATGCTGAATGAGAGCTCAAATCTTGCTCCTGTTTTCAGCAGATGTCCCCTGAACTAACAGCTGAAAGGTGCAACCAGCTGAACAGAACTTGAGTTTCCTCTAACAAGGATCTGTCCCAGCATCACAGCTTCAAGGAGCAAAGCAGCTCTCAGACACAGAATCTTTTGGGCTCTCATGAACACCTGCTCGACACAAAAAATGCAATTTACTATTTAATAATATAATTTGAAAACGCACTACATTGTAATGAAGCAGGAAAACAAGATGTCGTTTAAAAGCATTGGTTAAAGAAATGCCACGTTGGGCTGCAAAGTGTGTTTAACACATATCAAATCTCAAGTAAAAGAGAGCAAAAAGAGGTACGGACAGATGACAATGCTTAACATGCACGGACAGGGTGATCCTATACTGCTTTTGCTATGTTCAGGGATGTTCACTTACTGGCCACTTCAGTAGGTGTACATACCGGCCATACCCGTTTAATTGCTTGTTAACATAAACATCTTATCAGCCAATCATGTGGCAGCAACACAGTCATTTAGGCATGTACCCATTGTCAACAATATCAAAACAAGTATCAAAATGGGGGGAAAGTTCATTTAACTTTGAATATGGCTTGATGGTTGGTGACAAACAGTCTGGTTTGAGTCTCAAGGGTTTTCAGAGAAAGGTCCAGAAAAGAACAAATATCCAGTGAGCAACAGTTCTTCAGTGAAATCCCTGATGGCACAGGTCGGAAGAAAATGTTCAGACTGGTTCAAGCTAATAGAAAGGTGACAAAAGCTCAAAGAACCACTTATTACAACTTATCAGAAGAGCATCTTCAAACATGCAACACATCACACCTTAAAGTAGGTGGTGTAATGGTGAGTAGAGAAAATTTAGGCTCCTTAGTACCAACTGAGCATTATTTACATGCCACATCCTACTGACAACCATGTCCATGGCTTCATGACCAGTGTACTCATCTTCTTTTGCTACTTCCAGCAGGATAACACAATGTCAAAGTTCAGGTCATCTTAAACTTTTTTGAACTTGAGTTTACTGTACTCAAATGGCCTCCACAGTCACCAGATCTCAATCCAGTAAAGCACGTTTGGGATATTGTGGAACGGGGGAGACGCGTCATGAATGTGTAGCCAACTAATCTGCAGCAAATGCTTGATTTCCTCATGTCAACATGGACCAAAACCAAAGGAATGTTTCCAGCATCTTGTTGAATCAATGCCATGAAGAATTAAAAGTAGAATAGGCTATTTTAGACAGGCTAGCAATAGCAAGCTAGCTCTGAAAGCATAAGATCCCACCCTTTTGTCAGAGCATCCTCTAAAGCCACACCTCCTCAATGCATGGATGTATGCATATACATAGAATGTCCCGCTTGTCTGTCAAACTATCATTGTATTCAGACGACTTCCATGGAAGTAGGGTGTTGGGTTCAATTCCAAAGGTCAAAAGTCATGGGTTTGATTTCCAGGGAGCACATAAACTGACAAGCGGCTACCAAATGCATAAATGTTAAATGTAAATGTAGTTATATATAAATACACCACATTACTTAGTGCTATCAGAAAGTGATGAGACTTTTAACAAGCATAACAAAAATATTTTAAAACAAAAAGTGCCAGCAAGGTACGCCAAAAAAAGCAGCCAGTAAGTGAATATAATTACCAGAAAAATAAATAATAATTACCAGAAATGTTGCATTGTGGGTTGTGTGAGTTGTCAGAGTGACTAGGCAAGTGGGGTAAAGGAACTGGAAGAGAAAGAAAAAGCTGCTATGCATTTTTGGCAACAATGTTCAATGTTCATGTGTGTATTTGTGTGTTAATGAGTGTATTTGTCTCATTTTTTTCAGCGCTCAGTTGGTGAAGTTAACTACGTGACTCTCCACTCTTGTAACCCAGTTGCTGGGAAAGCCTTGACCCCGAGGAGAAGAAGGGATCAAGAGAGAGGAAAATAGAGGGAGGAGGGGAGTGAGGCCACAAGGGCCAGCTGTGACAAACAGGAAGTCAGAGATATGACCTTAAAGGGATAGTTTACAAAGAATTCTGTACCTTCATTATGTTGGAAATGCAGTAGTCCATGAGTAACTCCATCTATGCATTTTTTCCATACAATAAAAGTGAATAAGAACTGGGGCTGTGAAGCTCCAAAAATGACTAAAAAGAACCAAAAAACTCAGAGATTTGAATGGATTTGATTATAGAAGACCAGAACAACAGCACACAGGATGGTACTTTTACATTGTTTTTGTACTTTAGGAGCTTGGCAGTTGTCTTATAAAAGTGTTGCACAGAAGAAAAACATACAGGTTTGGAAAACATGTCAGTATGTATGTTGAATGATGACAATTTTGGGGTGAACTATTCCTTTAATGACTTGGAAAGTAGGTTAAAGAACGACCAGTGTCTTTGGCCCAGTGCTGAAGTTTCCTTGTTACCAGAGGGGAAAATCTGATTCCAGTTCATGTAGAAGTGGAAAAGAATGATAGCAAGAAGCTTTTCACTGCTCTTAAAATTTTACCATCAACACTATCATTTCAACTACAAAGCACCACCTGTCCACAAAAGCACAACAGATAAGACAAGTAAGACTGTTGGCAAGATCCATATCTTTGACAAACACGAGCCAGAACGTTCCGGTTTAGTCCGAGACATTATCATGCCCGAGAAGCGGCTTGTTTATAACCTTCATGAATGCAACAGCATGTTTTGGGGTGATAGATTGAAATCAGCTGTAAACGTTTGACTCTTTGGGAATGGAGGGATGTTACCACTTGTGATTTCAGCTTCTTGTAATAAGATCAACATGTTAGCAAATGTCAAGCTTAATATGACAACACCATTCTTTCTCAAACCACAAATAAAACTTCTCCAGTCCAATCACTGCCCCCGTTTGGTTTACTGGGAAACTAGCAGTTATGTGGATGCCTACTGGTAGAGTAACTAGGTAACGGACGTGTACAAAATGCTTCTCTCCCTGGTGAGCTTAAGGTTTACCAGCTCACTGACTTTCACACTACATTTAATACTGCGTCAAATCCACAAATGGCCATTCAGAAAGCAAACCCTGCAGCTCAGCTGGTGCTCTGTGTATGCACATTTAGTTTAACAAATAATAGACGCTAAGCAACAAAGACAGACTAAGCCTCCAATATATGCGTTGTTCCAAAACCTAGAAAACTGCCTAATTAGGCAGCACTTCAGACATTGTAGGGCTTGTTTCTTAATGCAAAGGCCGTTTCAAAAGGCTTCTTAATTTTGTTGAAAAACACCTTGTCTAGCTCAAATTACCAGACATTACATACTTATACTTTGTGAGGAAGGCAATCCTAGAATGCACTGCAACAAGCACAGCAAAAAAAACATTAAGATGACAGATAAAAACGTTGCTTAAAATAAGCTTTTCTCATTGGGATGCTGCCTTTGAACCCATCTGACTACAGAGATTTGAAGCTTTAGCTTGTAACGTTACCAATACAGCCAACTGCAGGTTCTTTAACATTCAAAGCTTCATTCAGAGGAAAACTTCATTTAAAACAAAAGCAGTTTTTAATCTAAAATGTGATTATCATATTTAATGTTTAAACAACTGGTAGCAGCTGTGTCTAAGCAGTCATACTTTACAAAATTTTTACAATTCAGCTTTTATTTCAAAGTGTCTGAAGAGGCCTAAACTTTGAACTACAATATTCAAAACTAAGCAGATCCCAGAAATTACCCGTCTACTGCAGTATCTTAGTCCTTCTTACCCTTTCTTTGGCTTTCTCATTTCTGTATCTCTGCATCCTCTCCATCTCTGTTCCTCTGTCCAAAATCCCACGGTCTTAATGCACGGGGGACATACAATCTGTTCCCCCAGTTTAATACTTCAGTGCGCCCAGATCTGCTGGGTCAAACCGCAGATCTCTCAAGGCCCAGCTGCAATGTCTTGGCTCCAGTTGAGACCAAATGCCTCCTTTAACATCCTGATTTAAAACACAGGTTCAGATAGCCCAGTTCGGCCTCACAGCAGTCTTGCGCCAACAGTAAACTAAAAGCTGCAATGGGAAGCTGGCAAATTTGATTGACATCGTAGTACCACGCAGAACACTCAGACACAGCAGCTCTAAATCTGTCACAATCTAATCAACTGCACCAGAGGGAAGAAATTATGTGAAACTCAAATCTCTGTCCTTTACTGAGGACAGAAACAGCTGTCAAAAATGAATTTTCAGCTTATCTTACAGCTCTATAGCTTCATGTTAGTTTATATTAAACATTTCCACCGTTTATGTGCAGTTGATTTTTTGTTTGCCCCAATAATACATATAGTTGTTATATTTTTACCACAATTTCATATAATTTAATTTAATAATTGAAAAGATAATTTCATTGCATGAAAAAAAAAATCAATACATTACTAATAAATATTTCTATAACAATTAAAACAATCTGATCTGATTTGATCCGATTTGCAATAACACCTTATTTCCACTACATACACGAGCCTAGCACCACCCAAAACTGAGTACTCTGTTGGTTTTACCAATGCAAATAAGATCTCCAGGCCCTAGTGCATTGTTAATACAAAAAACTATTACAGCACCAAAAGAATATAAAAGTAAAGCACTATAACAGCACAAAAGCATTTTTAAAAACAGACCATCAGATTTCTTGCCAAAGAAAGGCCAATGACCTAAATCAACTAGTGACATCAGTACCTCAAAACCAACCAGACAAGCAAAATAGGTTAATTTATCATTAACAAATGGGGAGAAACACCTTTCTTCTTTCATTGCAAGGTCAACAGGAGTCAGAATTTATTTACGGGGTGCCTGTACAACGAAAACATGCACAAAAGATTTAAAGGAAAACATGTCTTTGCACACCGAAAGCTCCACAAACAATTGTGTTTGTTTTTACGTAATGACGAGCTGAAAAACTGGTTTGTCAAATACTATTAACGGATCAAAAGAAACTACTGTAGTATAAACCCGACACTCATTTTGTAGACAGCACCATTCACCTTCCTTTTATTTGATAACTTGATTTGCATTTGTTTTTCGAAGAACAACAATTGTGATGTTATTTATCACGTGTGCCGGAAGGCGCTCTTATTATACTGGCAATCGTTGCAAAGTTTCACAAGCTAATTACGTGCTACCTTTTAACAAGAATGTTAACTGCTTTGGGGGGGTAACGTAGAAGTTAAATTGGAGATCATTTCCCTTTTTAATGTTTCCTTTAATGATCTATTATGTTAATCACTGGCTGATGTCGAAGATGTTGTTGATAATATGAGAAACCAGGAGGTTAAATACCAAAATTAAAAAAAAAAGACAAAAAAACTTGCTTCCATAAAGATAACAATCCTGCAGGCCTAACAGAGTTAGTGCTCGACTTTCCATTTAATATGCTGCCACCTTTATTCAATAAGATTCTAATTTATTTGCACCTAATTTCAATAATCATGACCCAACCCAGCCAAAAAGGCCAGCAATGTTTAAAACTTTAGACTACTACAAAGATGAACGTGTTGCATAATCAGGCAAGAAGGGATGATTTCAGTCTTGTCAAAAATTATTTGCTGAATAGTTGCTTTGCACTTTGCTGGAGCTGTGAGCTTATGCCATTAAACACATCTGAGCAAACTACGCTAATGTGCCATTTTCGCATCCAACTGACAGTTCAAGCTTTTAAATCATCCAAATAGTATTGTTGAATGCAGCCAACAAACAAAGATTACAAGCTTTTTAAGATTTAATATTCTCAACCAGCTTGATGTGCCAACTGACTGACTGCAAGATTACAGAAACTAGCATAAAGTATTTCATTAAAAACCGGCTAATCAGAGAAAATACAAAGTGTTGATCAACACCGGTGAATGAGTGAACAGAAAGTTTGTGTCTAGCTTGACATAATGCATGTTGCTTTTGCCCTAGCTGATATAAAAATGGATTGTGAATTCTGGCCATGAGGAGGCCAGTTATAGCCACAAACTGATTGTATCTATTACCAAATAACATTAAACGTTGACTATTGATCGTCATCTCAAGGTCTTTATGGATCTCACACGCGTAATTTTAGTTGCATGCATCTGGTGTGCCGAACACATTGTTATGACAAATGTGGTTTGCAGGCTTCCTCCCACTTTTCTGCTTCCTGTGTGATCAGAAGAGAGGCTTCATTAAGATAATAACGAAACAATTGAGAAGTCAAGCCGCAACTCGAAAAACAAGAGAGCATGCAGTTCAGCGCAGGTTTAAGCATGTCTTCTCTGCAGCTGAAATCGATCTTTTTACTCACATTGGCACATATATTAAACAAGCATTTGTGCTCCAAATGGTAGTGAGATACTGGCCAAGAAACTGAGCAGAAAACAAACCGATTTAAATTGGGGAAAAATAATAAACAAATGAAATTTGGCCAGAAGTGGGTTAAAACATAGCAAACACGTGTAAACGTTTAGCAAACCGTACAACGCGAGTCATGCAAGTATCAGGATGACCCAAGGAAAAAAACTTCACAAATGGATGACAAGGATATTAGCTGCAAAAGATAGGTAATTCAGTTCTAATGCATTCTTAATGTGAATTAATGGAGACATTAGCTGCCTAAAATAAGCTATAGAGAGGAAAAGCAGGGTGATTCAGTATCGGGTAAGATTCTTCTCTGCTCTAGTCTGGTCTAAGACAAGTGGGTAAAAATAGAGTAAAAGCCTGAGGGGGGGGAA
>JAZGTK010011783.1:0-15351 GCA_036877625.1 Ambastaia sidthimunki | reverse complement strand
GTGATTTTTCTTTCCTATGAGCAAGTCCATCATGTCAAATCTGACTGCTGTGAGGAATTAATGAGACGCATCACAGTTAATGTTTCAGCATCCTGTCTGAAATCGTTCACTACATAGTAAATGTTACATGCGAGTGTAATTGGGTGTAATAAGACAGAGCAGAGCATTCAGAAACGGACCAAAACTTTCTAAAAATCAGATTTGAATGCATGCGGTTTATAAAAACATCATGTGTCTTTACTGTTTAGTGGATTTCAATGAGATACTCACAAAAATAAACAGATCTGCCGGTTTGCTTCATGTCTGAAGAAAGTCAAGAAGAACCTAATGAGTGTTTATGATCATGAAAAATAATGTATGAAAATGTTTTGAAATGGTTTGACCAAAACAAAAAAGAACGAAAGAGGAGTTTTAAATATCTCGACAGTGCACCGATCTCAGTCCAGTGATCAGATCTGGCTCACCAAACACAATTGTGGCTATTTTGAGAATTCAGGTTTAATTTCTGCACTGCCAGTGAGAGCTATGATGTAATATATCAGAACGCTTCTGTTATAATGAATGTAGCATTTACACTGTGGCCGAGCGCTCTGATTATAATGCCATTCAGATGGGTTCATTGATTAGAATGGGACTGCTCTAGTTTTGAAAGTGTTGTACATTTAATTTGTGGATTAATCAGATACATTTACAAAAGGTCGCCCAATTGATTAAAGGTAGAGTAGGCAAATTCAGAGAGGCTAGCGATAGCAACCTAGCTTTGAAATATCTAAATGAAACTACTGAATTAAATAATAACTAGCGCATCATCTTGCCTTTACAGATAAATTATGTTGAATTAGGTTTGTTTAATATGTATGCAATAAGTATATATGATAAATTCGTGTGCAATGGCCATAATTACTGACTGTAAATATTGCTTCAGCTATAATGGTAAACAAGTCTTTAAAATACTAAGCAGCAATATTTAGCATATTTTTAAAATATTGAGCAGCTGAGGAGCTGTTTTGATGGACGTAACTGTGGTTGATCCCAGAAGCACATTTACACTCCACTTTAAGACCTCAATGAGAACACAATGAGAACTCATTGACGATGATGAGAACACAATGAGCTTATAGGAGCGACTCTCGGAAACCTTTGAAACCTGATCCACTGCAGTCACTGTATTGGTTTACACACTGTTTAATCTCATATTTCATAATATTTGTATTGTATCTCTTTGCATTGGCTCTCTTGCCACCGATACTATAGTGAGAGCCAGAACACATGGCATATTTAGCCGGTGATGAATGCTGTTTCCCTAATGGGAATTTTTTTTCCCAAAAAATAAACAGATGACCTCAGAATCCATTTCATGAGCGTCTGATGTTAAAGAGCTCATTTAACTGCTTTACTGTCATAGATAACCAGGCACTTTTCAAAGTGTACAACACCAAAACCTTAGTTTTAATGGGTCCATGCCTCACCGAAGGACAGGAAAAACACAGTTGTGTGTATGACTCAAGGATAGATTGCGCTGGAAAGCCCTACATCACAGAAGAAGACTTCAATTAACCTTTATCAAGCGCTGGCCTGGAGTCAGGCAATATATACATCACGACTGAAGGTCAGCCATACCTCTCTGGGTTTTTTTCACTTGGCTTCAACTCAGTTATGGAATTAAAAATGCGCCGTGTGGCTCTACGAGTTGCCTGTATATATTATAGAGACATGATTGATGAAGCTCATCAATTAATAAGATAAAAACACCACAATCTTGTGTACATCCCTCCTGCTTTTTCAAAAATGAAAAGTTTAGAAAGTTTGGATGATAGCAAAACGGTATTAGCAAGGTGTGTGCAGTACTAACACACCAGACTGTCTGCTCATATTAACACACATGTGATAGATGATAGTGTTGATCCCAAAAGGCAGATTCAAGGAAAATTGAGTTTCCTGTTTCACGTGAGTGTCAGGCCCTATAACTAAAAATTTAGAATGGGCTCAAATGCCTTAAACTGGTTAGCAGATTTATGTAGCTAAAACTCAATCAAAGATTAAAAGGATCAGGGTTAATAAGTGGTTATGGATGACAAAATGATGTGTGTATCTTCCAACATAAAACAATATAAATACATATCACGGCTAAGAGAAGGATCGTAATGTATAATCTCACATATGGCTTGTTTTTGGGAGGGTTTGAAAGGCACTTTTATGTAAAACTGATTTGAAATATTATGTATTGTGAAGAAACGCTTTGATCTGTATCAGGGCATTCTGCAAAATGAAGTGTTCTTTCAGCATGGACCATAAAATAAAAGTTATTAAATATAATGACTTCTGTATGTGAAGTACGTAAAACGTAAAGGTATTGATAGTAAAGCAAATTTAATCAAACATCTCAATTCTGTATCTTGTTTGCTACTCTATTTCAGATCCAAGAGGCTTACAAACCATTTTAGATGTTTAATTGAAGGCACTGGCAGTTTAATGTTTATAAATGATACAGAGGTTAATCTGTTGATGGTCTGTTTCAGGGTTCCTTAGCACCGGTGACCAGGCAGCAAAAGGAAATTATGGTCTACTGGATCAAATCCAGGCTCTTCGATGGGTGAAGGAGAACATTCAGTCTTTCAATGGTGATCCACAAAGAGTGACCATATTTGGTTCAGGGGCTGGAGCTTCCTGTGTCAGCCTACTGACCCTCTCACACTATTCTGAAGGTACTGTACAGTTTACTGCTAAATGGGAATTTTTTACATGGAGAAATTTCAAGTTAATGTCAGTGTGTTTTTGCTAATATGTACTAATTTGAAAAGTATTTGCAACAGTGAGCAGATGAGTAGAATATGGACATGATGATGAATTAAGCATTTATCTGGTCTTCCAAACCAAATTTAGTCTTTTCTTATTTTTCTGTCATGCATTTGTAATGGCGTACAGTCAACATGATTTCAAAATTTACCCTGTTTGCTTATTGTAATACACTTCAGAGAACACACATACTGATCAAATCTATATCTTGAATCCAGTCTTGCTTTGGATAAATGTTTCTGCCAAATGCACAAATGTAAAATTGTCCTCAGTCATCTCCAATCTGGTTTGTAATACCCAGTTTGCAGAATCCAATCAATTCTCTGAATAAATTCAAATCTTTGAATATCCTGTTTTACTGTGAAATACATCAGATTATAGAAGTTAAATGGGTTGTGATAGTGTTTCATGTCGACTGTAAATCATTATTCAGCGTACAACCTAATAAATGCCAGTTTAGATGTTTTGCTCTCTGACACCGGCTGTTTTTGGGTCCCAGATCTGTTTCAAAAAGCGATCATTCAGAGCGGTACAGCTCTCTCCAGCTGGGCAGTCAACTACCAGCCAGCCAAATATACCCGCATGTTGGCTGAGAAGGTTGGCTGCAATGAAGACGACACAGTTGAACTGGTTGAGTGCCTCCAAAACAAAAACTACAAGGAACTCATCGAGCAGAACATCACTCCTGCCAAATACCACATCGCCTTTGGTCCAGTGATTGATGGAGATGTCATTCCAGATGACCCTCAGATTCTCATGGAACAAGGAGAGTTCCTGAACTATGACATCATGCTGGGGGTGAACCAGGGTGAAGGTTACAAATTTGTGGATGGTGTCCTAGACAGTGAGGATCGAGTGTCTGGCAGTGACTTTGAGTTTGCAGTCTCAGAATTTGTGGACCACCTGTATGGCTACCCAGAAGGAAAGGACACCCTGAGAGAAACCATCAAGTTCATGTACACAGACTGGGCAGACAGAGAAAACCCTGAGATGAGACGCAAAACCTTGGTCGCTCTTTTCACAGATCACCAGTGGGTGGCGCCAGCTGTCGCCACAGCGGATCTACACGCTCAGTACGGTTCACCAACGTACTTCTATGCCTTCTATCATCACTGTCAGAGCGAGATGAAGCCTGCCTGGGCCGACTCGGCACACGGAGATGAACTTCCGTATGTTTTTGGAATTCCCATGATCGGTCCCACTGACCTCTTCAACTGTAACTTTTCGAAAAACGATGTGATGTTGAGCGCGGTGGTCATGACGTACTGGACGAACTTCGCCAAAACCGGGTGAGTGAATATTTATAATTACAGAAAGAATCTTCATATTGTCAATATCTAAAGAAAGAGTTTGATGTGTCATTGTTCAAACCGATTGAGGATCAGTTTTGTCTCTTCAAGCACCACCAACAGCTCAAAGTTACACTTACATTTCAGCTTCTAGTTTATGAATCTCTGATTCCTTGTGTGTTGTCAAGGTCAGAGTAAATTTTGTCAATAACATGCAGTTCTTTCTCAAACTTGTCCTAGAGCTTTGAATTAATCATAAAATGTGTCAGATAATGTTGAGAGAGTGCTTGTCATAAGTAAATCTTAGATCATGCATACCACATAATTATTGCACACGTCACATACAAGTTTAATGGTGAAGAAGTGAAGATGTATCTTTATTTCAGCACACACACAATGTGGAAGATGCTATTTTTATTCATTTTGCCTTCATGTGCCTTGTCTTTTTATTTTACTTAAGAGTTTGAAAACTCATGTCAGATGTTTTTGTTCTGTTCTTTCAGAGACCCAAATCAACCAGTTCCCCAAGATACAAAGTTCATTCACACTAAACCCAATCGATTTGAAGAAGTGGCCTGGTCTAAATACAACCCAAAAGACCAGCTGTACCTGCACATCGGCCTAAAGCCTCGTGTTCGAGACCACTACAGAGCCACCAAGATTGCCTTTTGGTTGGAGCTTGTGCCACACTTACACAACATCAATGAACTCTTCCAGTACGTCTCATCAACAACTAAAATCCCCCCGCAGGACACGACGCCCTTCTCGTACACCAAACGCTTGTCCAACAAACTCTGGCCCTCCACCACCCGCCATCCTGCCGTCCCACCGGCCAACACCAAACAGATGTCAGACCAGCAGAAGACCTCAGAGAAGGAGGACGGGGCCGTCATCATCGAGGCCAGAGATTACTCCACCGAGCTGAGCGTGACGATCGCCGTCGGCGCCTCCTTGCTCTTCCTGAACATCCTGGCTTTTGCGGCGCTGTACTACAAGAAAGACAAACACCGGCTGGAGTCGAGTCGCCGACTGAGTCCTCCGCGAAACCTCGCCAACGACGTTCCCCGCGTTCCTAGCGAAGAGCTGATGTCCATGCAGAAGCAGCTGGACCACGATCACGATTGCGACTCGCTGCAGGGCCACGACATGATCCGTCTGACCTGTCCTCCGGATTACGCGCTGACGCTCCGCCGCTCGCCCGACGATATTCCTTTGATGACGCCCAACACCATCACCATGATCCCCAGCTCTTTCGCAGGCATGCAGCCTTCATACCACAACCCGTTTAACACGTTCGGTAACAGCACGCCGAGCAGCATGGGCCTCCCTCACGGACACTCCACCACCAGAGTATAACTGTCTGACTTCACTCTGCAGGTGACAAACTCTTTAGATGAAAAGATGCACCCGGGGGCTTGAACACAAACACTAAGGGTGTTATTTTGCTATTGACTCTTTTATGAATTAAGTAACATTACACTTATTAACCTGTATAATGTGATCGGTGAATGTAATAACTTTCATGGTACAGCAGCTAAAGCTCAGTCACAAGCCTCATGCAGAAAGAGCTCAAAAATACTGTCCAGCATATGAAGAAAAACCTGATTGTGAAGGAATTCAACCTGATTTCCTGAATAACTTGTGAGACAGTTTGTACACCAAGACAAATTGGGGGGAACAAAAGCTCTTATTTAACCACCCACGGTCGAGTTTAACCGGGTGCCGTCTGTGCTGTGATTTTCTACTGATCGAGACAACAGTAATTCATCAAACGAAGATCAAATGATTCAGGAGATTGTTATGAATGGATGAGGTGCAGTCAAGTGAACTTGCAGCATTTTAAAGAGCAGATTCAGGTGTGTGGCGCGACGCTGTACTGTCACAGTAAAGGATGCGGCAGTCTGAGTTATAACCGTAACTCAGAACCAGCCGCATAATTTGGAGTTACGTAAATTGCTTTCGCCAGTAACTTTCTGGCTGTATTTGAATTGTTACGTAATTTGCATAATTTCTCTAATGAACGAAATGATAAAACGGCTCAGACAGCGCATAACATTAAACATCGCTATCAGTGGGTCGGTTCATTCTTACCCCCGAGAGTTCTGGAGGGATCTGCATAAGTCTCGATCAGCAGGGCTTCACTTTGGAGAACTTTATTTATTTCACGACCGTAAGCGTCAGCGACGTTGATTTAAAAGCACGTCTGAAAGATTGATTGATTGTCTCCGTGCCAAAACTGAACGTTAAAGAAGTAAAAACATTCAGTGTTTTTCTGTCAACTTCATCAGATTCTTTAATATTTTGTGAAATCGTGAGGAGTCACAGGCAAACACTTCTTGCATTTTAAACAAGAGATCAGGTTGCAATTTGAAGATTCTGTGCCCAGTATAATTTACCTAAAACTGAAACTGTCATTATTTACTCACCCCCATATTCGTCCAAACTGGTATTCTTACATTATTTTAGTGGGACACAGAATGAAAAGTTCTGGAAATTCTTGACACATCTATTTTTAAGCTCCAGGAGGCAGAAAATATAAACAGAAAACTGCCTTCAGAAGACTTACAGTATAGCACACTATACTGTACTATACTGTATCATAATATACTGTATCATAATATACTGTACTATACTATACTATACCATATTATACTACACCATACTATATTATATACTATGATATTCAGTAGTTGTATTGACTACTGTTATGGTGTATTTGGGTTCTTGTGGAGCTTGACAGAGGAACTTGAGGGTAAGTAAATAATGTCAGAATTGTCAGTGAACTATTTCTCTATGAGCTCATGTCAATGAAGGTCTGTAACTGGCAGTAATCATATTTCTAAGTCTGACGAGTGATATTTTAGTGCATAATGTATATAGCATAGAATAAACTGTAAAAAAAAATCTACAGCTTATAGTATTGCTTTGAATTAAATATATAAGTCTTTTAGGGACTTTCATTTGCTTGTGTAAAGATCTGAATGTACGTTTGCCAACTGCTCTCTCATTTTTGCTCATTTCATTATTTATGTGACTGTGGAAAAGTCCATAGCAATAGTTACTGTAGGTCTCTGTACTGCTTTACAAGTGTGTCATTTCTAAGCCACCTGCAGCACCATGAGGCCCCTCCCACTTTAGACTCCAACCAGTTATATGAATCTGGGGCGGGGCTACCTGTTAGTTCTGACAAAGAGGCAGATGGGCGGGTCGTTCATTTTTTCAATTCCTTTCTGTGAGGCTAGTGGCCCTGAAATTACACACTTGTCCTTTAAATAATCACAATATTCTTATTTCCATCATGAAAACCCAGTAGATATTTTGGGTTGCGCTGTAAAGCTTTACAATTATGAATATGAAATCCAGTTTCTAATCTTGCTTTGTCTTTGGGCTCAAGTGGATACTAGTCAGTGAACACTAGGTTGATGGTCTATGATGACTGTGTCCTCTTGCTTGTTTTGTATCTGGAGCAGCAACTAGTTCAGTTGTTTCAAGGGTTTGGGGCAGAATTTCGGCTCGGCTGTTGAGTTTTTATTCATCTCTGTTTCGTTTAGATATTTTATCCGATCTCCAGTTCTGGATTATATAATCCTGAATACACTGTAAATCGCTTTGAATAAATGCATCTGCCAAATTAATAAATATAAATGTTTTGATAAAGCAACATTGGTTGAACCAGTGACCATCGGTCAGGCAAATATCAGTGTATAAAAAGTCATTTTGCAAATCTTTTTTTGTGCAAAAGTTACATCCCTTTCTTTAAAAGTGATTAATGTTTTTACAGAAAGGTGCAACTGTCTGGAATAGATAGAAATAATTCATTAAACGCTCCTTTTGTCCAGAGCAAGATTGTCAGTAAAACTGGTCAACAGCTTTGTGTGATTGTATTCTGTAAACAGGAAGTTTGCCGACTGTTTCCTGTGTCTATATAATATAGTGTTTCTATAACTATAGCTCAGTTCCATTTGCATAGAGGTTTATAAAGAGCAAAGAGTTTTTTTGAGGGTAAAGAAATTTGTCTTGTCTGGTCTGATTTGTTTATCCTTTATGCTTTGGGTTGGTCTTGTTTTTTTATATCTTCATCTTAGGATAATTTCATTTAAAAAGGAGGTTTTAAGTATGTTAAGATCATCTTTTGGCTCTTGAAGTATATTATTTGATGCTATAAATTTAAAGTCTCAGCCCTCTAACTGACAGGGTTATAATAGAAATGTAAATGCTTCAAAACTCATTGCAGATAATCTTTTAACAAGTTTTTTTTAGCGTTCTCTCATGTTCTTTACTGTGTGATGTTACAGCACATGTATGTGAATTTGTTTTGCCTCATCGAAAGGCTTGTTGATGGATATATGTAAGAGAAATTTTGCTGCTTTTTCTAAAAAGAAATAAACTTAGATTTTACTCATTTGTGTATATTGATGTCTATTAATTATTATTAGCAATAGAGAGAAAGGGTAATTTTAAAGTAAATTTCTTCATAGAAAAAAAAACTGTAAAACTTGTAAAAAATCGCATTTAATTGTTTGATCTAAAGTTACACAATCTGTAATCCTAAAGAAAGAAAAATAATTGCAGATAAAGTCAATGAAATCTCTCTTCAGTTTTGTGTATATTAGAACATTTTATGAGGAGCAAGAGTGTATCTCCTCCTCCTGAGATCTACAACAGCAAAAATCTCACGGGTTTAAAATAACATGAGTACATAATAGTAGTTGTTTTTGAACAAACTATTATTTCAACACGTTTTAAATGATTGCAGTGTTAATGCTCAGCAAGTTTGATTTTCCGATTAGTGGTTTTCCGGGGTGATAAACGGAGTGTGTGATGAACACAGAGCTGATGGAGATGAATGACATCAGCGCTGTGAGGTGCAGCAGGATTCAGGTGGAGCAGCTCTGTGGACGCTCTAGTGCTGACTGAGGCCCGTTTGCCGTTTCAGGAAGTTCCTTGCTTTTGGTCTTCAGTGCAGATGGAACATCTGCTTTCTGCAATGCACAGGTTACTTAAAGTAACTGTTCAGAATATTCATATTTTGGGGTGAACTCTTCCTTTAATATCTCTCCTGTAATAATTCTATAATCAAAATGTTTTATGTAGTTTTGCAAGTTCAGTGAAGAGTGAAACTCGCTTTCATTATTCAACAGAAAGTGTTTCATTGTTCTGTTGTTCATTATTTATCAGCTGCAGTGAGATCGAGCTGAAAGCGGTAATTGTTATTCCGTTTAAAAATATATTTTTATCAATTATTCAGCGATAATCAAGCCTAAGAAAATGAAGCCTGCTAAGAAAAAGCAGAAACACAGACCTGTCTGGACACAGAGATCATTTCTAATGAAAAGTGTCTTGTGCTCTGATGGACAGCTGCTATAGCTGTCAGTCTCATTGGGAGACAGATGGTTGGAGTGATGTTTGAGCAGTAACTGTGGAAGCTCAGTTTGTAGCTTTGGTCACAACCTACTGAAGCCATCTGTGGGCATCACACATGGCCGGAGAAAGACACACACAGTTATGAGGTATGAAAACGGAGGGTAAATATATTGAGGGTGTCAGTGGCAGCATGTGCTGTTGATGATTCAGATGTGATCATGTTTTGTAACTAAAATTAACACAGACACAGACCAAATCTCACCCCATATGTCAGCTGCTGATCCACCAAAGGCCTTATTAAACAAATCCAATACATGATTTGCTTATTGGACTAATTGTTTTTCTTCCACTTATAGTGTATATCTTCTATAATATATGTTCTGCAGTGTCTGTTTTGAACAAGCCTGTATTTAGTATTATGTAACGCTTGTCTGTTCGTCACTGTTCTGAGCACAACAAATGAAATTTATAGAAAACGGAGAGCTATTATTAAACTGCACCATAAGATCGTAGTGGCTTCATCTCAATGTTTATGCTAATCTTTAGATACAGGGCTTTAAATGTTTTAGATCACAGAGAGATTCTAATGGGTTCAGTTTACATGCAAATATCTGTTTATGTTCAAGAAAAGAAAATCACTGATTCCGTTTTTTAAGATTAAGATGAATCGCATTTTCACAACCATGTCTTCCATCATCCTAAAACATCATTGCATGCTCAGACTCCTGATACCCATAATCCCCTGCAAGGAACAGATGACCTTTAACCCCTCCTTTCTGAGCTTGTGTGTGATTGGTTGTTTCTAGTCTGCATCAACTGAACTTTTCCGGCTGATATTAAAATACAGCTTGTTGGTGCCTTTTCAAAATACAGCCTGGTAGTTTTAACATCTAAGGTAATTATTTTCAGCCTACACTAATAAATTATTAGTTAAGAATATTAAAAGTAATGTAACTATTGGTTAAACATACCTACTGTCTTTTATAATTCAGCTACGAAAGTGAACTTTACCTCTGAACTGTCACAACAATTGCGTTTGACCTTTCCGAACATGATTTTAATATGCACATTAATGTCACCAGAGCTCAGACTAGTTAAACACACAAAACATCTACTGTTAGATAAAAGGAGAATAATTTCTCACTTTCAGAGGCATTACAGCCACCAGCCCTTCTAGAGCACCTTGTTTCATATGGGAAAATGTCAAGGATCTTTCTGAGAAAGACAGAGTCATTTCTCAGACTAAATGACTGTGGCAGGTGTTTGAATAGCCTCAGAATAATAATAACAGTCGGCCACTAACCTGGATCTCCTCCGAGGTCACTGACTCGACAATCATGGAATGCTAATTTCACCAGACTGAAATAAAACGAGTGATTTATTGTTAAAAATCTATTTTCTTTTCTCACTGTGATCTTTGTAAAACCGCTGGTATCGTGTGAAAACAGGTGGACCAGTGACATTTCTTAAACAAGCTCTCAGATTAGCATTAAAATGTCAGCAGAAACTGCGATATGAGATGTGACACAGTTGATCAACTATAAGCTGTGATTCAAAGCTAAATGTTTTAAATGTTGGTTTTATTTTTCTGACTCCAAACAAACAGCTTTTGCAGGAGACTCTTTTTCAGAACTGTATTTCTTGAACACATTTGTGCAGCTTCACTCCCTGTTTGTCTCTGTGAGGTGACATTCAGAGATCAGGAACATAATGACCACATCTCCATGTCTGATTCACTGTCTGTGCTTCTCTAACACACACACACACACACACACGCTGCTCTGACGCACACTAATAAAACAGCAAAGCATTGATGTGTGTTACTTATAGAAGAGTTCATCTGTCACTAATGAGTCTTCATCTGACGAGTGGGGTGATGCACACAAGTTCTGTTTTGTGTCTTACAGTATGAAAAACAGCTTTCAGGTGTGTGTCCTGATATTCTGTTATCAGAGGTATAAACACTCCAGTTGCTAAACTTTTTGAAAACATTTAATTACTTTTTCTTTCTGGGTATTAAACATGTAAAGCTCTAGTCGATCATCTTAAGATAAAGAAAATGCTTTTGAACGAGGCCCAAGCACAGTAAAACTGAACTGAGTTTTAGACCTTTCGTGAGCCTGTTTGATTCTGTTTGATTACTTTAAGTAGCTGATCATAAGCCACAAAGGTAACATGTCCTTCACCATCTTATTCAAAGTATTTCCAGAACTGCAGCTGAATTCACACAATATGCAGATGAATACTGAAAGAATCAGCAATCACGGCTTTTTTAAACCTGTCGAGGGCACGTGCTACAATTTGTGGGTAGAGACGGCTTCTTGTGTAATGACGTGGACCAGATAACAGTGGGAGTGACAGATTATGTGTGTCTGATGGGGTTGAAGCCGTGACCTCAGAACGCTGCTGCTGGACAGATAATCGATTTGATGGAGATGATTGCTTGTGCTTTCTGCTGGAGAGCCCCTCTGAGGTGAAGAATCACAGGTACACGAGCAGCGTGATGCTACTGCTGCTGGGGGAGGAGCCAAACTGCAACGTTGTGATGTCATGACGTGCAAACCAAGTTGTTTTTGCGACTTAATTTCAATAAACGTTCCAAAGAGGACATTTTGAGTTCTGATTTCATAGTATGATAAACTCTTGCATCTCAAAAGCTTTATTCCTCTTGATATAAGCCATTTGAAATATTTAGCAGGACACGATCGCTGAGTTTGACAAACCATAATTGTGTTCTAGTCAATGTGGCCCAAACTTTTTTGTTTATCTGCACATTTCCGTGTGATGCTGAGATAACGTTGTGTATGAAAGTTCAGCCTGGAGTGCAGCATTAAAATCTCCCGCTGACAAACTGCAGCGCGCCAGTCATGCATGAAATAAGGTCATTTTTATTCGTTTTACTTGCAGGGCCGCTGAACACTATCACACTGTCGCATTTAACAGTCCATACTCGTCTGCTCAGGGCAATTATACTCTTTCTTAATAAATCATTCTAGCATTTTCTCAGATTACATGATGAGACTTTAATTCTCGGATTCTTGTGCCCGATTTGAATCATTTTGTCTTAATAGTTCAACGTCCACGTCATAATAGTTTCAGGCAAATGGATGATGCTTCCTGCTGTCATAACCATTCAAGACCTATGAAGAACATCAAGTGTGTGTGTGTTGGTGTGTACCAAATGTCCCCACAAGGTGGTAAAAGTCACACACACCTACATTACTGGGACCAGCTAGAGGACCTCAAGAGGGAAATTAATTATTAAACATATTAAATTATGCTTTTATTTTGAAAATGTAAAAATGCAAAAATGTTTGTGTGAGAGTTAGGGGATAGAATATACAGTTTGTACAGTATAAAAGTCACTATGTTTATGGATATGTAACGTGCATGTGTGTGTATGTATGTGTGTGTGTGTGTGTTCAACTCAATATTCAGCTCTATAATCATCTCGCAAAGCTTTCAGCAAATCCATTACACTCGTCTTTAATGACTCCACATGTATTAACCTCCCCAGAAACATCCAATTAATGTAAAATATCCTGACTCATTTTAAACCAAAAAATCTACAGGGAAACTAAAGAGAATTTTAAATCTTTTCTATGATTAATAAAACATGTTCATAAATCTTGGACTAGGGAAGGTCCCTCAGGAATGTTTTTCATGTAGGATGTGATATGAATTCATTTAACATTTGAACCTGAAATTGCTAGACTTTGAATTACATGGATTTAAATATATCTACCAGAGTGGCAGCTTTCACACAAATGACTGGAGTCATGAACAGGAAAATAAACAATCCTCGAGAATTTGTGTGATTTATGTAAAATGTCCAATATTTTGAATGACTGTCCCTTTACACAAAGTCACATTAAGTTCATTAGTCGTGTGTAGAGTTTACAGAGTTTAGTCTTCACCGGCCAATAAAATGCTAATGATAATGCTTGGATTTCAGAACCCGGACAGCACTCGGAATTTGAATTCAGTTTGAATTTGAGGTACCAAACATTTTAAAGTAAATGTACATTACAAGTAAACAATTTCTCAAGGCTTAGTTTGATGCAGTGAGGTTTAGTATTTGAATGATGCAGTGAGGTTTAGTCTGATGCAGTGAGGTTTAGTATAATGCAGTGAGGTTTAGTATAATGCAGTAAGGTTTAATATGATGCTGTAAGGTTTAGTACACTTTAGTATGGTTTATTAAGGTTTAGTATGATGCAGGGAGGTTTAGTATTTGAATGATGCAGTGAGGTTTAGTCTGATGCAGTGAGGTTTAGTATGCTGCAGTGAGGTTTAGTATAATGCAGTAAGGTTTAATTTGATGCTGTAAGGTTTAGTACACTTTAGTATGGTTTATTAAGGTTTAGTATGATGCAGGGAGGTTTAGTAGGATGCAGTAAGATTTAGTATGATGTAGTTTTAGTATGATGCAATGAGGTTTAGTACTGTATGCTTCAATAAGGTTTAGTATGATGCAGGTTTAGTATGATGCAGGTTTAGTAGGATGCAGTGAGGTTTAGTACTGTATGCTTCAATAAGGTTTAGTATGATGCAGGTTTAGTATGATGCAGGTTTAGTAGGATGCAGTGAGGTTTAGTATGCTGTAAAGAGAAAATTGTCACTGTGAAATCTCAACCCTGCTACTGGTATTTGATGAAAAGATAATGGTTGACTGTTTTGTGTTTACTGCTGGACAGACAGTAGCGATCGTCTTGTCCATTTGTGTTTTTTTTAAAACTAGATAAATGCAAGTTACAAAAAGTGACAGATTGTACAAGGTGTATTTGAACACTTAATGAAAACTGGAGTCAGGACAAAGTGCCCTCTCTGATTTTCATTTTTATATTATAATGTCAATAAACCGTCTGAGTTTTTGAACAAATGTCACTAATGGCTTATTGGTCTTATAAAATGGCACTAACATTAATATAATAACCATGTTGAAACAAGAACAGTTGAACAAGACAGTCACCAGTGAATATTGTGTTTTGCAAACTCTCTACTAGTTAAAGCAAGACTTCCTAATGCAACCAGCTTCTTACAAGCTGATGTGAATCTACATGAGATGTTTCTCTGTGTTCAGCAGAAAGGTTTTACTCAGCAGAGCTATTTTTTACCTCCCGTTTTACATTTGTGCGTTTTTTCGGCTGTGTGTGATTGTGTCAATTTTCCTGTCCGTCCATCTATGAGTCAGTCACCTGGTTTTGTTGAGTTTGCATGTGCTCATTTAAAATCGTGACCATCTACAGAAATCTTACTGCAGTAAAACTGTAAATTGGAGAAAGCACCACATCTCCCCCTACTGACCGCTACAGTTTCACAAACTATCACAAAAAAATCTGCTTTGAGTCTGTGTATGTGTAGGTGACAGAGTCTGTGTATGTGTTACATTATAGAACTGAATTCACTGTACACACACTGTTTCAAATTAATGCTAAATCTGATTTGGTTAAAGTATTATATACACTAAAACACCTACAGTTCAGGTGTATTGACCTAACAGAAATAACAGCATGACATGGAAAAACGGAAGTACAAGCTTTAATACGACACAAATGTGATAATTCAGGTCTAAGCTCAATGTATGTCGTGTAGATCAGGTTAAACTCAAGTCTTTCTCATCTGCTGTATGTTTGTTTATGTTTAAACCGAGGCTGTTTGACAACTCAGTTATTTACTTGATACGCTTTGACAGCTTCATCATTTGCTGCCAATCTGCTGTAATGTTTTAATAATAGTGTATAAGTGAGGATATAAAAATACTTTTATTGTAGGAAAGTGTGTTTTGAGGTGGTTTGTCTGCAATATTTTAGTTTAGATGTCTAATGACCCAACACCAAAACAGTTTGTTGTACCACAGTAAGTAAACAAAAGTATTCTTACAATCAAACATTGACATTTT
>JAZGTK010011782.1:0-15352 GCA_036877625.1 Ambastaia sidthimunki | reverse complement strand
CACACACACACACACAAGACTTATTAATGGACATGTTTTAATGGATGTGTTGCAGCCCAGATGACTATAAAAAGGTAAGTACATTATCTTGCGCCTTTTCAGATGTATAATGTATTTAGGGGTTCAAGTATAAAGTGCTGGACGGATAAGAATTTTCTTTTATTATTAAAAGCTTTCTGAGTCTGGTCACAAACTAATTGTTTAACAGCAATTCAGAAGTAGACAAACACAGAAAGAAACCAGCATAGAGAAATTTGCATGTTAACAAAATGTAAAATGTAATATTTCCATTAAGGTATAAAACATAAAAAAAATATTTTGTGTGTTCTAGGAACGTTCAAAACATCCAGTTTTATAGACGTTGTATTAACATTATTGCTTGGTTATTCAAGCAACAGGTTATTTAATTCTGTAACATTTTTAAGATGTCCCACTAACAACTTAGAATAACAACAAAGAATAATGTTTTTAATAAAAGTTCCACTACAAAAAAACATTTTTGATAACTTTGAGTAACTTTGAGAGAACTTTTAGAGAACATTAGTCAATGTTCTGAGAACGTTTCCTGTTAGCTGGCATGTTATCGTATTATTATTATTTCATGTTATAATAATAGGTCTCTCGAGGCCTCTGCACCTCCATAATAATACATGTTGTAAAAATACAAAATACAATGATTATTATGATCATGTAGTTGTGGATGAGTTTAAGTTTTAAATTACCTGTATAAAGAAGTGCAATGGCTACATGACCTAAACAATTCTAAGACCAAAACACTTTAAATTACAAAACACTTTTTTACAGATCTTATGTATGTTTTATGTTAAGTTCTAGTAACACAAACAATCCCAAAAAGTACTTTTTTTTAAATAGTAAAATATAATAAAATAAATATAAATTAAATATAAATATAATTAAATAAAATATAATTAAAAAAATGAGAAAATATCAACTTGTCAGATTGTCCCAGAGTGTCAAGACTCTGGGACAATGGTGAGGTGGTGAGGTGGGGCACCCCACCTCTCAAAGTGCATTTTTATCCCCCAATTTTTTATCACGGATTTTAATCCTCATGTAGTGTAGTGTTTTTTTTTTTTTTTATCGTGATGACGTAGTGATTGTGAATTTTTGTGACGTAGTGGATTTCAATGGGCACGCGCCTAATGCAGGCCTACATGATCTTTTTTCCTCATGTTTGCAGCAGAGAGCGCAATTGCACAAAAAGACGTGAATAAAGGTAAGCTTCAGCAACAGAGAAACAAAAATAGAGAAACAAAAATAGAGAAAACAGTAGGGCTGCAGATGTGCTCTATATAGATAACACAGAAACTCTAGTAAGTGCAGATTTTAACACTGAAGTCAGTTTAATTATTTAACGCTTTATAAGTTTAATGAGAGGAGTGGCCAAGGTTGCATGAAAAGGACTGCACACACACACACACACACACACACACACACATCACATTGTTTAAAGTGTGGGAACTTGGGAGAAGCATTTTAAATTCATACGTATAAGACATATAACAATCCATACGTCTATATTATTCACATTATGTTGATGATATTGTTTTGTTGCACATATTGTTTTTGTGTGATGAAATGACAGTGTGGTTAGTGTTTTATTTGATGTTCAGTACCGGTACGTTCCATTTTTTTTTTGCAAATAAATAAGTCTAACAGAACTTTCTGTTCTTCTGTGGATAAATGGTTGGTTTTTTTATGTTGATATTACATTAAGTTATCAGTTAAAGATTTTTTAAGTGGGAGAGTTTTTAAATGCTTTAAATAAATGTGGGTTATTATGGTTTACAAAGCATTAAGACAGATGTATTTTTATTTTAATCCTCATGTGTTGTGATCATGTGACCGAGTAGTATGTTTGTATAAGAGGTCATCACCCTCTCTGGCAGGACAAACCTGCAGGACAGTTATGTATGCCAAACCAACCCCCCAATTTCACTACAAATACACACTGTTTGTAAAGATTGAAAGCTTTCCCAGTGCGCATCTTTCCAGATGTGATCTTCATCATGCCTGGATTTTAAGAATTTCCATTTTTACAGCAAAACAATTCTTTTAATTGTACAATTAAATACCAAAAGTGTTTTGTTTCTCTGTGCAGTTCCTAAGGAAGAGTCATTTTTGTGTTAGGTAAGTTTTCATGAATTCTGAAGCATCATTTGATATGATTACTTTTATTTTCCTAATTTCCTATTTCTTTTCCTTTTCTTAAATTCATTTAAATGTAAAGCACAGTGGGGACAATGCCAGGCACTGTGACACTACAGAGTGTCAAGAAGTTTGGACAGGAAAATGGTGGTTATGAATGTTCAGATGAGGGTAAATTGTTTATCAGTTTTGCAGTTCTAGGATATATTATCACATAATTCATGAAATGCAGACTTTGTGCATTTATATGAAAATGTTGATTTTGTGTTACAGAACGAAATGTGGATTATATGTAAGTTCTGCTTTTCAACCAGCATGTATTTTTTCAAAATAAAACATTGATCATTGATCTCAATTATTGTAAATAGTGCACTAAAATGGCTTTGTATCTTAACACAGGGTAATGGCATTACCTAACAAATACAAGAAGTAAGATATCTGCTCTGTTTTCTGCTTTTTTGATTAAATGGATTGGTTTCACGCATCTAATTTGGACACCACATACTGTATCTTTTATTTGCAGGTCGAAAAATGGCAAAAAAGAAGAATTAAATAAAGAAGAACCTGCCATTCGTGTCAGCTTCTTCCAGCTGGTAATACCTCTCACTTATAGATAGAAATATAAGGTGGAAAAATTATAAGGTGGAATCCTGCTTTTCAATAAACTTCTCTTATTACACATTACTGGTTATATATATATCCAAGTTAAATATTCCTCTGTAGACAGTGTGCTAAACTCATTTTGGGAGGGCAATATCAGATTTAAATATTTAACTATTCTTCAACTACAGATATTTTATTTATATTATTGCAGTAGGCCTATATACAATACAAATACAACCAATTGTCTTCTGAATTTAGGGAGTTATTAGGCTATTACTATAACTTAAACTCAAGTTTATAGGCTTACTCGTTTTAATACATATAGAGAATGCACCACTGATTCGGATGTTTTATTAATAGATGTATTTTTGTAGTTTCGCTTTGCCTGTTGTCGGGAGATCTGTATGATGATATTGGGGAGCGTGTGCGCGGCTCTTCACGGCTGCGCTCAGCCGCTGGTGCTGCTCGTGTTCGGCATGTTGACGGACACCTTCGTCGCCCATGACATCGAACTCAATGAGCTTAAAGACCCAGAGAAAGAGTGTCGAAATAATACTATTCAGTGGCGAAACCTCACAGAAGAAGGTCTGTCCCTGAATATGACCACACCATGCGGGTGAGCAAACATTTCTGAATCTGTTAGTTATTGAAAACTCATAGTACAATTAGTAATAATGGCATATTCTTCTGTTTCAGGTTATTAAACATTGAATATGAAATGACCAAGTTTGCTTATTATTATGTTGGCATCGGATCGGCTGTTTTTGTTGTTGGATATCTCCAGGTAAGTTTTCCAATCGTTTAGTATTGTTTTCATGGTACATTTGAAGAAAGTTGGCATAGAAAATGTGTATAAAAACCTTTGCATGACCTTATTATATTACTAAAGTGATTAAAGTGATTAAAATGGGATTCTCAGTATTTTTTCCGGGTTGGGCTCAGATCTCGCTGTGGGTGACGGCAGCAGCACGTCAGGTTCAGATCATTAGGAAGATGTATTTCAGGAAGGTCATGAGGATGGAGATTGGTTGGTTTGACTGCACCTCTGTAGGGGAGCTCAACACACGCATGTCTGAGTAAATATACATCCTTCAATGTTATACATTTTCTATCAAATATACCTTTTGTAGGGCATTAGGTAGGTAAAGCTGTATTTAAACATAGAGATTGTGAAGAGATCTATATAATAACCACTGGCTGGTTTTATGTTTTTCAGAACCCAATTCCACTACATTAACATAAATAGCTTAATGTTGTATATAACATCTCACGTATGCCTCCATCTTTATCCTAGTGACATCAACAAGATAAATGATGCCATTGCCGATCAGGTGGGAATTTTCATCCAGCGATTCAGCACATTTGTGTGTGGTTTCCTCTTGGGCTTTGCAAAGGGCTGGAAGCTCACGCTGGTCATCATTTCTGTGTCTCCTCTGATCGGGTTCGGAGCTGCTTTCATGGCTCTGGTGAGAAATTACATGAGTTAAGAACAGAGAGAGATGGATGAATAGAAAATGTATACTGCAGAAGACATTCACTGCACATGTACTGTCATTGAGTGGTGTTTAAAACCAAAAGCAAAAAAGTATCTGTCGCACGTGTATTATGAGATTATTTACACTAAACATCATTTGTTTTGATTTTGTGGGCTTGTCCAGTTTGTGGCAAAGCTGACAGGAAGAGAGCTGCAGGCGTATGCTAAAGCAGGCGCTGTGGCAGATGAGGTTTTATCCTCGATACGCACCGTGGCGGCATTTGGTGGAGAGAAAAAAGAGCTGGAAAGGTAACTTAAACCCACATTTACCATTACAAAAATTAACCATAATTTTACTGCAGTTTACATTTACGCTTTTGGCAGTTGTTTTTAATCAAAGCGACTTACAGTAAATTCAAGTTAAACATTTTATCAGTACATGTTCTCCTTGGGAATTGAACCCACAACCTTTTTGTTGCTAGCGCAGTGCTCTGCCAACTGAGCTACAGGAACCTAAAATCAAAAGTTTAAACCAACAATCATGGTTAAGATAGTTTAACCATGGTAGCCACAATATAACCATGGTTTTGCTATAGCAACCACAGTTTAACCATAGTATTTGTAGTAAAACTGTGGTTACTGAAATGGTTAATTTTTCATAAGGGTACACATCAGTTATTATTATTATAGTTACTTTGCATATCTTTACCATGTAAAAGTGCATTTTTCCTTATTTCTGTTTCTTCGCAGGTATGATCGTAATTTGGTCTCTGCTCAGCAATGGGGCATCAGAAAAGGTCTGATAATGGGCTTCTTCTCAGGCTACCTGTGGCTTATCATCTTCCTGTGCTATGGACTGGCTTTCTGGTATGGATCCAGCCTTGTACTGAGCACACAAGAGTACACTCCAGGAACATTACTACAGGTGCACACACACACACACACACACATACACACACACACTCAAACTGATCAATACATACAAACAGACAGGCACACAGTGCCATTAAAATGACAGCTGTGTAGAGCATTCACGTGTTTGAATGTACTGTAGGTGTTTTTTGGAGTGCTCATTGCCGCGATAAATCTAGGTCAAGCATCTTCTTGCCTGGAGGCTTTTGCTTCTGGAAGAGGAGCAGCTACAATAATTTTCGAGACAATAGATCGAGTAAGAACAAACATGACATTTACTTTTTATTTATCACTTTTTATTTAAATTGATATGCTGATGATGGTCTAAAAAGTCTATTTAATTACACAAAAATGTCTATTCAATAGTAGACTATAATAGACTATTTCAATAGTACTTCATGACTATTAAAAAGATTATAGAGACTTATCATAGATCAATAAGTGATCTATGATAAGTCTCTATTATTAATGACTTAAATCATTTAACACTTATAAATCACTTAATCATAGATCACTTATTGTAAGAACAGTAACTGCACTAAATGTTAAAGCTCAGCCAGCTCAGTTCATGCAAGATTATATAAAAACTGTATTATTGCATGTCTGACACCAGAGACTGTACGACACCTTCCCACAGTGATGGATAAGCAAGAATATTGTCTTATTTCCAGGAACCAGAAATCGATTGTCTCTGTGAGGCTGGATATAAGTTAGACAAAGTAAAGGGGAATCTGGAGTTTCACAATGTGACATTTCACTATCCGTCTAGACCTGAAGTAAAGGTAAAATTTAGATTTACACCAATACAGACACATCTTCTCCTCCACCATCTGCTCCAGCTGTGCTTCAGCGTTAGATGAACTCTGTTCACCTCCTTCTCACAGATCCTGGATCAGCTCAATTTGCAGGTGAAGTCAGGAGAAACAACAGCATTTGTGGGTCCTAGTGGTGCTGGGAAAAGCACAACCATCCAGCTCATCCAGCGGTTTTATGATCCAAGAGAAGGCATGGTATAGAAAAGTAACTTTGGCATGACATGATGCAATATAAAAATTTGTTAAAAGTTTATATGGAAATGTGTGACTTTTTAAACAGGTTACATTGGATGGTCATGATATCCGAGGTCTGAACATCCAGTGGCTTCGGTCTCTGATTGGAATTGTGGAGCAGGAACCGGTTCTGTTTGCTACCACCATTGCTGAGAACATTCGGTATGGACGTCCTGGGGTGTCGAGTGATGACATCATCAAAGCAGCTAAAGAGGCTAATGCCTACAACTTTATCATGGACTTACCACAGGTAAGAGACCACCTAATTGAAAAGACCTAAGTCATGTTACAATATATATAAACATTCTGAATGAGAGCTGTCTAAATAACACCGATTCTACATTTTAAAATTTTAGATTTAGATTTTTTTGGAACTAAATTGATTCTCCTCATAAATTATATTATCTTTTTCATTTAGAAATTTGACACTTTGGTAGGTGAGGGTGGAGGCCAGATGAGTGGCGGGCAGAAACAGCGAATCGCAATAGCCCGAGCACTGGTGAGAAATCCCAGAATCCTCCTCTTGGACATGGCCACATCAGCTCTGGACAATGAAAGTGAAGCTGTCGTACAGGAAGCTTTGGACAAGGTCAGTAACACAAAGGCGTGACACTTGTTAGGTAGAAGATTGGTTAACAGTCGAAAGCATGAAGTTGGACACAACCTGTCAATCCTCTCTTGAAGGTCCGAAAGGGTCGCACCACCATCTCTGTCGCCCACCGTTTATCAACTATAAAGAATGCAGATGTGATTGTGGGTTTTGAGCATGGTCGTGCTGTGGAACGAGGAAAACATGACAAGCTGTTGAAAAGAAAGGGCGTCTACTTCACTCTGGTCACTCTTCAGAGCCAAGGAGACAAAGCACTCAATCAGAAAGCCAGACAAGGTGACCACCTCTTCCTCTTCAATTTTTGGCACTCAGTGTAAGGTCATTTCACATGACTCGTATCAGTGTTCTCCAATACACTGAACTCTCTGAATCGACGCATCATCAGCTATGACGTCAACGTTCAAATATGACAATTTTGATCTCGCTTGTCACTCAGCCAATTATTACCAGACAGTTCAGACGTTGATGTCTGTCCTTGCAATGTCAGAACCCACTTTGTGATTTTTACACATGATTTTGCCTCACAAATGATGTCTTTTAGAGAACAAACCAACAAGTGATTTTTATTTCTTTCATGTATTTTTATATATTATTAATACTTTTAGATTCTTTGTTGTCAATGTTACTTTGCCCATTACAAGCTCAAATACAGGTTTAATTTTAACTATGTAAAGTTTTTTAACCACCTAGTAACTGTATAAAACCACAGTTTCTTGGATCAATCTGCAACACTTTTCAAATGAGTCAAAATGATAAATGATGTCTTGACATGGATTTCAGTTTTAATAATATTTTTATGAACATTCTGCTCATTTTATATGATCATTTTAATAATGTAAAATAAAAAGATCTAATTTCTCTGTCTCACATTTGCTCTTTAGAACTGGAGGAAGCTGAAAGCAGTGACTTAGAGGCAGAGAGGAGGAGTCTCAAAAGAGAAGGAAGTTATCGGGATAGCTTGAGGTAAACTTTTTAGCAAACTTTTTACATTTTTTCAGTACATGTATTCCTGATGCTTTATCAGTTAAAATACAAGAAAGCCTTTTTATCTGTGTCTGTATATGATGCCTGAAAATATTACTCTTGTTTCTTCTTTGTTTCTCCAAAACTCTCCTTCACAATCTTTGGTGCACAGGGCCTCTATTCACCAAAGATCTCGATCACAGTTATCAAATGTTATACCAGAGTCCTTTGTGGCCATTGCTGGAGAACTAGGCCCTAGCTCCCACTCTGAAACCTGTGTTCCTCAGGAACTCCCGGTAAGCATTCAACCACACCACAGGATTGTCTCAAAATCTTATCATTTAATATTGCTTAACATCACCAATGGATCTCACGTATATTTCTGCATATAAATGCAGAGCTTATTTCCTGATGATGATTCAGAAAAGGTGGAGCCAGCCCCTGTGGCTCGTATACTCAAATACAACATCTCTGAATGGCCCTACATGCTGTTCGGAAGCATTGGAGCAGCTGTGAATGGAGGGATGAACCCTGTGTATTCCCTCCTCTTCAGTCAGATCCTGGCGGTGAGGATTCATTCTGTTCTTCTCATCTCTACGTGTCTCCTTCAGACGTGACTTTCATCTGTGTCTCCAGCAGACGTTCTCCATGCCTGATCCTGTTGAACAGAAGGCAGAAATTGATGGGATCTGTCTGTTCTTTGTGCTTCTTGGGGTGATTTCTTTTTTCACACAGATGTTACAGGTGTGTCTTCTCAAGATGATTAATTTATGTTAAGCCTTTTCCATCAAACATATATTAAACAATGACAAATACAATTTTTATAATTCTGGTTTACTTGTGTAAGGTAAATAGCTTTATTTTGCGTCAAAAGAATGTTTGTAAAGCTTTAGTTTGCTTGGAAAGTGAGTAGATTTTCAATGATTAAGGAACTAAAAATGTGTTTTCTCAGGGCTATGCGTTTTCTAAATCTGGGGAGTTGCTGACCCGTAGATTAAGGCGTCTGGGTTTCCAGGCAATGTTGGGACAGGAGATTGGCTGGTTTGATGACCATAGAAACAGCCCAGGCGCTCTGACCACAAGACTGGCCACCGACGCCTCACAAGTTCAAGGAGTGAGAAGAACTTATTAGCATTTAGCTAAACTATTTTAACTGCCTGCAACATTATCTAAATATTTAAATAATTAATTACACTAAAATCTTGTCAGGCCACAGGTTCTCAGATTGGCATGATTGTGAATTCTCTGACCAACATTGGTGTGGCCATCATCATCTCCTTCTACTTCAGCTGGAAGCTCTCTCTGGTCATCCTGTGCTTCCTGCCTTTCCTCGCTGTCTCTGGGGGATTTCAGGTTAAGATGCTCACCGGATTCGCCAAGCAGGACAAAGAGGCCATGGAGACAGCAGGACAGGTTAGCTTGAACTCGTATCAGCCTGTATGATGTATGATAAAAGGACATTTTAAAGATCTTCCTGTCTGTTTCTTTTTGTGCAGATATCTGGGGAGGCTTTAAATAACATCCGCACCATCGCTGGCCTGGGGAAAGAGCGTCATTTTGCGGAAATGTATGAAGCACAGCTGGAAGCCCCGTATCGTGCCGCCAAAAAGAAGGCTAATGTTTACGGTATATGTTATGGTTTTGCCCAGTGTGTTGTTTTTATGGCAAACTCTGCATCCTACCGGTTTGGTGGATACCTGGTCCGTGAAGAGGGGCTGCACTTCAGCATGGTTTTCAGGTGTGATGACAACAGCCCAGAGGACATTGTTGATTTACATTTGAGTGGAATAAATTATTTGATGTTTACATCTCTGAGAGCTTGTTATGTCACCGCAGGGTGATTTCGGCGATCGTGACCAGTGGAACTGCTTTGGGTTGAGCCTCGTCTTATACTCCTGACTACGCCAAAGCAAAGATCTCCGCTGCACGATTCTTCAAGCTGCTTGACTGTGTCCCAAAAAATTGTGTCTATGGCAATGAAGGAGATAAATGGGTAATTCGGTCTACATTTAACAGAGTTTTCAACAATATAACAATGCAAGTCTATTTGTCTGTTATAAAAAGGCTTTGTAAATAAAAATGAAGATACAAAATTCTTTAAAAACCAGACTTTGGTATCAAAGTTTTTTACCAGTCATTGGTGATGAACGAATGAGATTAACAAGGTGTTTATCTCATCAAAGATTTTATAACATCTGAGAAATTCTGACATATTTTTTATCTACTGTTTTGACACTTTAATTATTGCCCTCAGAGATTGAAACTGAACATAGGATGTGAATTTTAATGAGATCATTGTTTAGTTCATGATTCAGTGATTGTTGCTAAACAGCTCTTACATTATTCATCCATTGTTTTTCACCATTTACTCTGTTAGGATCATTTTAAAGAGGACATTGAGTTTATAGACTGCAAGTTCACATACCCCTCCAGGCCAGATATTCAGGTTCTGAATGGGCTGAGTGTGAGTGTAAAGCCGGGTCAGACTTTGGCCTTTGTGGGCAGCAGTGGGTGTGGCAAAAGCACTAGCATTCAGCTCCTAGAGCGATTCTACGATCCTGACCGGGGACGTGTGGTAAGATGACTCACAGCAGTACATGACAGTCAATGACATCTTATCTAGACATCCTTATCTAGAATCTAGTGGTTTGTCTAATCTTATTGTCTTTATTGATTAGCTCATTGATGGTCATGAATCTACTTGGATCAACGTTGCGTTCCTTCGCTCTAAAATCGGGATCGTCTCCCAGGAGCCGATTTTGTTTGACTGTAGTATCGCAGAAAACATCCGTTACGGAGACAACCAACGAGAGCTCAGCATGGATGATGTCATCTCAGCAGCAAAAAAGGCCCAGCTACATGATTTTGTCATGTCACTTCCTGAGGTACAGTATTAACATTTAGGAATAATGCTGTATTGTGTCAGAATAACTGTAATATGAGATGACAACTCTAAGATTTTGCTAGGAGTTAAGGTAGTTACATTACCTCCTTTAACTGATGTTTCCTAACAAGGAACTAACAAGGAACATTCTCAGATTGTTGGCATTTAACATTCTCAAGTTCTCTCAGAGTTATCAAAAATAACTTCTAGAACTTGAAAAACTAATGGAAGTAATGGAATTTGTTATCTAATGGAAGCAGTATGGAAGCATTCTTACCACCTAAAAATGTTCAAATCAAATCATAAGCACAAGATTGGAGCTTATTATAATTAATGAAGATAAACTGCCCTAAGAGAATTCTATTTTAACGTTTGATGCATTTTGTCTCATGTTGGTTTAAGAAAACATTTATTTCTATCATGCAGCAATACAACACTAACGTTGGATCCCAAGGTTCCCAGCTCTCTCGGGGTCAGAAGCAACAGATTGCCATTGCTAGAGCAATTATACGAGACCCCAAAATACTTCTGCTGGATGAGGCCACCTCAGCACTGGACACAGAAAGTGAGAAGGTGAGCAGGAAAGCAAAATAATGAGCTGGAAAATATCTTTATTAAGACGCTGGAGACTTTAAACAGTCTGTTTGTTTGTATTTGTGTGTGTAAGACTGTACAGGAAGCTTTGGATAAGGCCAGAGAAGGCAGAACTTGCATTGTCATTGCTCACCGACTTTCTACAATCCAGAACTCTGACATCATAGCTGTGATGTCACGGGGCTATGTCATCGAGAAGGGTACTCATGACTATCTCATGGGCCTGAAGGGTGCATATTATAAACTTGTCACTACTGGAGCACCAATCAGTTAGTCTCATACTTGAATAATGTCCTTTTTGTGATTTTAGACCAATATATCAAATAAGTTGTAAATTCTTGTATAAAAATATTTCAATTGAAAAAAAAAAACTTTAAATTATGTTACCTGACATTATAGTTGCACATGTAGTATATTTGTCAGGTTATGTTACTTGAGGCTATGCCTTATATATAATTAATAGCAGGTTGATACCTGTACCATGTAAAGACAGCTCAGAATCAAAATATTTTGTTAAACTTTATTTACATTTAGTTGTCATTTATACACACAGAATTAGATATTCCTAATGTAAATCTTAAAGCAATCTGAAAACAGTGAGTATTAAAAACAAAAGTTTATACATGCTTGTTGAATTTGTTTGTTGAAGGGAATGTGTTTTTCTATTGTCATGTAAAGCATTTATTAATAAAACATAATATTGTTGGACTCCAGTCTGTCTCTTATTGTCTGTCTTTGTATATTATGTTTGTAAACATTGTTTAAATTATATGATAGGCAATATGATAGCTACATTATATATGATATATAATATATGATATCTATATGATAGCTAATTAATTTATTAAACTAATTAAATTATTAAACAGCTTAATTCATTCATTAAATCTGTATTTATGTTGCCTAGCTGTTGCAGTTAGAAAGCAAAGCAAACTAGAGAGATTTTCAGCTATTCTAAAATGTGTTTTCAGCAACAACATAGGCGCATATATAGGAAAAGCTCAAAGGTGATATTGGTTTTAGTTACCAGACTTAGTTTGTCTGCTTGCTTGTTCTCTGTGTAGTTCAAATGTGTCTCTCTGGAGAAGGAAACGATCTAACATTTGACCTGTTTCATCAAAAAACCTTTCTATCATTCTAAAGTTCTGTGCCGATATAATCCGAGCCATCACTGCGGTGGCGATGGCCTGGGACTGGCAGGGGTTGTGGACCACCCGGTGCCGGACCTTCCTGCCAGGTTCTATGATCAAGAATCCCGCCCTCACCGGAGGTCCTTGCGTGGTGGTCCTCTCCCTTACATTGTGCCTCAGGTAAGCAGTGTAAAGCTGTAGTATCTGCGCCAGCCCGGTTCTGTAAGAAAGGCGCAGAGATTCTGCGGTGCCTTTGGGGACAGACGCCAAACGAATCCCGTGGATCCTCATATGCAGATGGATCGCCGCTCCGTTGATCCACTGCTTAATACTATAAGTGCTCAGGTGATGGTCCACGGTCATGCTCTCGTAGAGCTCGATCAAAGCGTATTTTAACTTTTGGTCGTACAGTTCAGTTATTTCGGCCATTTCTTCTGCGTCGTTGGCTCTTTTAGACACCAGTTTAAGATATTCATTTACGATTGTTCCGATTTCGGAAGAATTGTCTGATTCGAAGGGGCTCCTAAACGCGTCCCAGGCCACACCGTCTGTCTGGCCAACAATGCTGGACACGAGAGCGTGAAGGAGGAAAGACAAAGCAAGGGCCACAACCCCGACACCTCCATAAGACACAGTGGTGCTCTGTCCGAAAATAGAGGTCAGGTTGGTGTCTAAAGCCGCAAGCTGGCCTGCGGTCAGGCGCTGTTGGATAGACGCGTACTGCAGGTTGAGAGCAGCGCTTGAATTGAGGGCCAGGAGGTTCGCCACGGTTCCGTCAAGACTGATGTCTGGGATGATCTGGTGGTCCTGAGCAGTCCTGTAAATACTGTCTATAGTTGCCGATGATGGGGTACAGGGATGATTCCCCATGTTTAAAAGGCGCTGAATCTCTTTTCCTGCCCGGTCTTTGGTTATGAGTCAAACATGCAATTTATCAGCGAGGATTCGTGCTGTGAAACTAACCAGAAGTTTTAAAATGGGCAAAAAAGGACGGTGCTAAAGTACATGGTTTAATCCACACAAAAGCAAACATTGTGACAAGGCAGGTTAAACATTAGCACTGATTTAAAGAATTTAGCAAATGCATATCCTAAAAACTATAGGACAATCCCTTAACCATTTTAAAATAATCCCGAAAATTAAACATGATTTAATAGTTTAAACCAGAAAAACATGGTTACTATAGTTAAACCTAGTAACCACAAATTAACCATGGTATTGCTACCGCAACTATAGTTTAAACATGGTATTTGTAGTAAAACTGTGGTTATACAAATGGCAATCAATACACAAAAAAACATGGTTACTACACTTTTACTATAGTAAAATTAGTTTCTTGTCGTAGACAAAATTTACCTCTCATTGACTGCATATTAAAACATGATTAAACATGATGACAAAGATGTAATTCAAAAACATACAATTTAAAGATTTTTGTATTTATAATTGTACTAAAGAGTCAAAAGCCATACCAAGAGGTGAAAAGCCATATAGTTTGTGTATTATACACCATACATCAAATCTTAAATTTTCATACCCTAGCAAATTACTGTTTCATCAATTATCATGCAATTCAATCATTTACCATTCAATTTTCATGTGTCTTTCTAAACCTTCTGAAACCATATTTTTCAGTTTTAAATCCTCTGAAATCTCAACAGTGTTTGATGTGTCTGGTTGAAAAAATAGTTGTTTGAAGTAGAGTTGGTACATTTTTTGGCAGGGCAATTTCTGATTCAACAACTTGACAGAAGAAAGTAATATATTTTGAGATGTGTATTTCCACTTGTAAACACACACACCTCATTGAAAAAAACTCTCCAGAAACCTTCCCTCTTAAATCAGTAAATGATTTATTACAAAACAAACAGTTATAACAACATTAAAAAATATTTATAAAAACTTTATCCTTTTCTTTTTTTTTTTTACAAACACAGATCAAAAATCAACAACTGTTGACGATTCGGGAAAAACGGAAGAAATATATGATGGATTCTCCACAGCTGTAAATGGAACAGCAGTGGGGAGTCAGACAGTCTTGTCCACACAGGTTTATAGTGTGTTTGCAATTCACACGACAGCAAACACTTCATCCACAAAAGTCTACAGGGTCTGTATGACATTAAGATTTTAATCACATTACTGTGATTGGTTATACTTAACCATTACACACAAAATTGCACTTATGTTGCCATGCCAACGCTTCATTCACTTAACATGCACTTAACATGCAGCATGCAATTGGTTGACTGACAGTCAAAAAATAAAAAATACAGCCTATTAAAATGTACAGTAGTTTCTGTTAAATGTGCTTACAATTTCAATACAGCAGCCCGATGCACAAAGTTGGTGCAGAGATGGATCATGAATGGTTCCAATTAACAGGAAATGTGTGAGAAATGTATTTTTGAACACATGCGGTTCCTCCAAAGTTCCAATATAAATAAATGGCATCAATCAAATCTTGACAAATTAACATCCACATCCAGTTTACTGTTGCCCTTCTAATGCAGCTTATAACAATATGTGCAATAGAAATACTGCCCTGTTTCTGGCCCACCTGAATAAAAGCCAAAATAAACAAAGCAAATTAAAACAAACAAACCTTCCACCCCTGAAATTAATAACCATTTGTGTTTTGGAAGGGGATCATGCACATAATTTACATGAAAACATAGTAGTAGTATCTGTCTAGTAACAATAAAACCACCAATCCTAACTTTCACATATAACCCATCTACAGCATCTACCCACCACCTCCAGTTCTGCATTGATTTGTCATTAACATGAGAACAGTGGCCATACAGATCCATTCACACAGTAGATATTCAAAAGTATAAAAAATGTAAACATCATTATTCCAGTTACAAAAGCTTGTAAGAACTTCAAATAAGCCAACAGCCTATGAAAACTCATGATGCAGCGAGTTCTGTGCGCACAGATGAGTTCATGTTAATGACTGCA
>JAZGTK010011781.1:0-15354 GCA_036877625.1 Ambastaia sidthimunki | reverse complement strand
GGTGATATGATCCTTTTTTACATCCCCAGAGAAATAAAATTGGAGAGATTTCAAGCACAACTATATGAGATTCATAAAAGACAGCTCTAGTTAAGCAGAGCTGAAATGCTTAACGATTACATACTGCACACATGGGAAAATGCATTAATGCTGAGGTATACAAATGCTGAGACCATAAGGTGGAATGCAAAACATAGCTTTCAAAAATATCAGTTTATCCATGCAAATGTGTTTAGATTTACATTATTTACAATAATTTTATAATTTATAAACTGTTACCTGACCAGTTCAAACCAACAAAGTTTATTTGCTCTGCCAAAACTCAACTTTTGTGACCTTGTTGAGCTCATAGGAGCAGATGTCTTGGCCACCTGCGCATCTAAAGCTACTTGCTTAATGGAGCAGAGGACAAACTACACAACAAAATGTGTCTGCGCAACAGCAGTAAGTCCATGACCCGTGTGTAGGGCAGTTATAATGATGAGTGTCGGCCTTTCTCTGCTAAATGTGGAGGAGCTCAGCTCTAAAACACTAGGCTTGTTTTTTGATGCCAAACGCCTTGAATGCAGATGAGAGTAGGCGGCTGCAGTCAGTAAATTAAACAATTCTCAATTTTTTCATAACAGAATGGAGAGCAATGCAAGCAGAGCATGTATCTTGTTATTCTTTACTGCTGATGTTGTAATTTTATTCAAATAATACTACTTTAATATTAACATGAACAGCATCAAATGTATCAACCTACTACTTAATTTAACCAAAAGTCTTTCCAATGCATTTTAGTTCAATTAAAACTAAATCACATCCTATACAGAGTTCACACTATTAATTCTTGCAAAATAAACGGTGAAATAAAAGTGTTAAAGCACTATTTTTACACAAAAACATTTTCCAAGCTAATAAGCATGTCTCATTCCCTGTCTAAAAACTACAGCTCCTTTGCTGTTGTGACAAGTGAATGTCAGCATGATTCAAGCAGTATTTCTACCCAGGATGCACCTGGCAGTGATCGATTTTGTGCAGAATTGGTTCAAACTAATTTAACTCTTTCATATAGCCCAGATGACATCACAGTGGTAAAACCTCATTGGTGGAGTTATACAAGTCATGCTGGACTTACATACAGAGGGCAAAAAGCAAGGTTGTGATGTTATTGGGAATTGATGGACACTAATTGCCCTACAGGTGTGGAACAGAGGAAAAAGGATTATTAGTTGAGGGAGTTTACAGAAGAGGCCTTCACGGGTGGCTGCGTGGGGTGAATAGCGGAACATCAGCTGTGTTTATGAATAAGACCTCTGGGCTCTGAGCTGTGATTGTGACTCCCCCTTGCCGCCTGCACTGTGGTTAGGGTCTGAGTGGTAGTCTGGGCCCCATGTGGAATTGCTCCCGGGGGTGAGCACAAATGCTGTGTTTCTTTTAATCTCTTTCTCTCATAAGGACGCACATGCTGATGAATGATTCAGCTTGGGTAGGCATGAGACTCAGGATGGCTCATGGTGGTCTCAGGGGGAGAATGTTTGCATGCTGCTCTTTTTGATCCCCCCCATGCCAGGTGGCCCGATTAGCCCCTGGACTTTCACGCACACCTACAACTGAATCTCAATGGCTCCAGAGTCTGCTATTGAAATAGAGGCCAACCCTGTTAGCTGGGTGACACTGTACATATTGCAACCACCTTCTTACCTGGCTGCCTGACTGCCACATGTGTGAAGCCAGAGTAGTCTTGTGCCAGGCGGTACCAGGCTCCATCAGGATCCATAAGCCACTCCTCCACAAGGCAGTAGTAGGTCCCGGAATCGCTGGTCTCGGCACGGTGCAAGGTGAGGCCGTACAGCCGAGGAGAAAGCCTTTCCGACTGTACACGGCTGCGCAGACGTTCTTCCTCAGCATACGCTCCATACTCAAAAGCTCCAGAGTTCTTGATCTTTAACAGCAGCTCGTCAGGTTCTCCTGGCTCTGCCTTCCGGGCGTACCACAGCACGGCATGCTGGGACTCAGGGCTGGTCTGGGCTGTGATGGAGCAGTTGACACGCACCCGACTGTCCTCCAGAAACTGCAGACTCTGGTTAGACTTGTGCACCTTTAGTTTACTCACTGAAAGAGGAAAAGTATGGAGGACAAGGTCAGAACAATGAATGCTGGGGGATTATAACAGTTTACGTTTAATCACACTAAATACAAAAACAGAATGTGAAACGAAAGGTCTATTCTTTCAAACACAGAAAATACATTTTCGCTGGGCTAAATGAAAAACACAATCTACTCCTGTACAACAGACATGGATCAGAAAAGACAGGATTTAGGTCTCTACTACAAAGCTTTCTTGATTCAATTTAAAATCCTATTCACAACAAATATTTGACCTTGGTGTGAACAGGCCTGTAATCAGGATGGATTTGTGTTGTCACTGAGGAGAAGCTTGTATGGTTTGTGCCAGACAGAGGCAGAAATAAGATGTTAGAAAACACTGTTAGGATTACAGGGCTGCTGGGATTTAGCACATTCATATTGAATTACCTACAGGTGCATCAGGTGTGACCGCCATGAGCAAATGCTGCTATTTCACACCATGAGTGGATTTACGAGCACCAGAGGAGCTTAAAAAACACACTAAAAAATAGAGACAAGGCAAACACACTTTCACACCTACACTGGTCTCACACACTTACAAATGTGGACCACTAAATATGTGCATTACACGGATGCACTTAAAAGTGAAGAGAGCAGATGCCCTACATGTGCATTTCTGATATTTGGCATGGGAACATTGAAATGGTTCAGTTTCAAAAGAACATTAAACGTATACTACTGCGTCACCTCCCCTTGTGCCTCATCACACACACACACACACTCACACACGTTTTAATGGGGACATTTAATATATGTAATGATTTTTATACTGTACAAACTGTATATTCCATCCACTAATCTTAACCCTACGCTTAAACCTAACCCTCACAGAAACCTTTCTGCATTTGTAGATTTTCAAAAAAGATCATTCTGTATGATGTACAATCTTGTTTCTTTATAAGGACCCCAAAAATATTCCCATGAGGTCAAAATGCACTGGAATTATTATATTTGTGGGGAGGTTTTGGGGACTTCATATAAACGTTTGTTTCTAATACCAAAAAAATAATAGCATCTGTTAAACTGGATTTTATTTTTTTACCCAATTTTCTACTGACATTCTGCCTCTAGTAATCCCCACTACACATTTCTGAACTTTAAGTCCCATGATTCGTCTCTAAGCCTGGACCATCTCTGAAATAACAGTGGCAGGAACATCTTCAAGTTTCTAAACAGTGGGCCAAAAACACAGTCCCTGCAGCAAAGCCCTTTAACTCAATTATATAACGTCAAATTTAGCTGATGTAACACACTGTTTTTTTTGTACTGTCTGTAAAAAATGCGGGGTTAAAAACACAATGCCTGCCATCCCATTTTATGTCTCAATCAAGGCTTAATTTTATTATTCAACATATGGAATAGGCTTACATATTCCATATGTTACATATTCTTAAAATACGTTCCATGTTATGTACAGTAAACATACCAAAATATTATAACATAAACATACTAAATATGCCTATGAGAAAATGTAATTAATGTGCCAGATGTGACATACTATAGTCATCATATCTGCCATCAAGCCAAGTTTTTACATTTAAATTTCATGAATCCCATTAATGAACAGACAAATGAATTTCACATGTGCAGAAACACCTGTAATCGGATATGAAATGTGTGGTTTTGAAACATTTCCGTGTGAATCTCATGTAAATTCTCACAGGAAAACCCATAGATTCAAATGTGATGAAGTTTATCATGTGATCATAGTTTTGCACATGTAAAATTATTGTCTTTTCTTTAAGAGCCTGAATGTGCTGCAACAGTTGAGAGATGTCACATTTAATCTCTGCACAGTTCAGCTATAAAACAGATGACTCCAACAATATTGACAAAAACAGAATCCCCAAGTCAGTAACACTGATGTTTGTAATGAAAGCTGTTCATTGTCTGTTTGCATACTGAAGATTTGGCATGGAGCCAATCGGTGCTAATTTGAAATGCTTCTCAGTGCTACGAGTACAACACAAAATAATTATGACAGACAAACACACACACACACAAACAAAACTGATTTACAGCATTTACTCAGGCATACAGTTTTTTTATTATTATAAGTGTGAAGGAGGTCATCATCAAAACAACCAACAGTAATTGTTTTGTTTGATGCTACAGGAACAGGTCAGCCTATCAAATTAAAGGATTTAATAGTAACAAAAATGCAAACCAAAAACAAACAAACAAATACATGTAAATAATAATAATAAACTGTAAAATATGTAAAATAATACAAAAATGTAAAAAATACAAAATGTTGAATACAATTTATAATTTAAAAAGTGTTATTGTGCAGTTAACAATGTTAAACTTAAATGTAAGGCCTATATTTGAGCTTTCCACCATTATCACACCTAACAGGCATTTCTCCTGTATATACAAAACAGCATTTTGTGTGCCCTCACATGAAATGTTAATGGTTGGGTGCACACAGATGATTCTCTCAGACTCCTGGCAGCCACTCTCCACAGAACGCCAGCATTTAAACGCAGGAGAATGACTTCACAATCCTCTAAAGCAAACACACCAGTGGATGAGATTGCACACATTTCTTAGTTTTCCTCATTTGAATGTCTCAAGCCTCCAATACTGCTTCTGATAACAGAATAAAACGGTGCTGTTCCACAGGTTTAGTGTCTGGAAGATTTATTAACTTGTGAATGATCACAGGTGCATTCAGCGTTGCTTGGGTGTTTAGAAAAGCATGTGGCATTGTGTACAAACACAATGGCATTTTCAAAGCACATACGAATTGTTGCTTGACTAAAGCAATTATACATTATTGTACAGATTAGCTTAAGAACCTGAGGTTGTTTATTCAGGCTTTAAAATCAGAGGAGAGCTACGCATGGCAAAGTCGAGGCTTTGTTTGGTCTGCTAGGCACAAGGAAAGCAAAACGGTAAACATGACTGGATACATTTGCTTTCTTGGTTTTAAACTGACTTCATGAGAGCGGTGAGAAGCAGGAGTGGATGTAGATGAATACTCCACTCTCTCTACACACATTCAGTTCCTAATAAAAGAAAGCAGAGCAGAAGGAAATGAGGTCCAATGGTCATTGCACATTCTAAAGGCGCAGCTATTCTTTTATTAGCTCCCGAGAGCTGCTATCCAATCAGATTATCTCCTCACAAATATATAGACTACAAGTACTCTTGCAAGTAGTTTTCCCATCATTCCCTGCTGTGAGGGTTACCTTTCCTATACGGAACGGCGAGGTCTGGATTCTTGCGAGGTCTTTCTGCATCTGCGTCTCATAGTGAAGAAAAACATCCAATTCAATTCTGACACAATCTTCTCTGACTCTGCCAGGCATGATAAAACAATCTAATTAAAGGCATTTGTTCTTGACAAAACTGCAAACCATTTTTTTCTGATTTGGGAAAATCAATAAATGTATGAAAAAGCAGACGAGAGCAAAAAAGAGACAGATGGAGAGACTGCAATAAAATGAAGCAAATAAAGCAGCACATTTGAAAAGCTCAGAGCCTGATTAGAGTCCGTTTGTGATGGCTCTCAGAAACGGGGAGGCGGCAGAAAAAGCAAACAGAGAAAACGTTTTGAGTGCATTTGTTATTTTCTAAAAAGACAGCGCGCTGCGTTTCCTCCTCCTGCATGTGTCCAATTTGTTACTCCCAGTTAATTGCCAACACACTGTGCTGTCGAGATAAAGATGCTTTTATTCGGTTTATTTATTGATAAATGATTTATTACAAGAACCACAATCTCCAAAGATAATGCAGCCTTCTCATAAAAAACAATAATAGAAACATTTATTTGCAGAATAACAAACATTTATCTTTGGCAATTCTATTCTGTACAGAACATGGTACAGATTTTAAAAGAGGCACAAGGAATCAATTCTCTGATCTTTTCAGATTGAAGAGCTAATTGTACTATTAAAAAAAGTAATTTTTAGAACTCAAAAACTCAACAGAAGTCCAAAAACAGCAGTTACTGAGACAAAACCAAAGAAATGACATTCACAATGACTGAAACATAAAATCTGTCTTAAATCAGCATGTTCATATAAACCAGAAGAAATGCCTTGTGCTATTTCTGGCTGTGGGCAGCATCTGCTGCTTTGAATATACTTCTGAAGGAGAAACTGATCTATTTTCAACATGAATTGTTCTGTGTATTGAAAAGTAAGGCGGACTTTGTAAACAGCCTGTTACTGAAGGATAAAGCACTTAAAAACTGGGAAAAATAAAAATGACAAAAGAAACGTAAAATATTTACAGTACATCCAAGTTTGACAGAGTGATTTTTGTTGGAACTCCTGTTCCAAGGACTCCAGAGAAATTATAGTATGAACAAAAATGTGAAAGAACAGTGTTTTCTCCACTTTCCTTAATAAAACACGATTTAACAACATGAAAAACACCAACAACAAACATGTGGGCGATGTGACTGGAATCTGCAAATTGTTTTTTATTCCATTATTAAAATGATTTTCTTTTAGGCGTTCTGTTGATGACCCAAAATCAGTCAAGCAGTCATTAGAGATGAACAGTTAATAGGTAGCCACTAATATCAACCCCCACTGACAGATGAAGGGTCCTTATAACTGTCAATCACTCACAAAATCATATCCCGGTTCATGCATATTTATGAGTATCAAAAGTACATCTATTAACCAGAGCACGAGTGGAGACTGAGACATGGTTGAGATGTACCTGTAAACATTAAAGTCTTTTTGGTGTGCTCTTTTTTTTTAACAACGACAGAGAGATGGTTCATTCGTGCCTTGCAGATGTAAAGTGGCTTTGAGTGCAGTCACATGTGGAGGAGGATAATCATTACAGATGCAAAAAACTGGATGAAGAGCACCTGAGAGCTGTAGACCATCTAGAAGAGGAGCGTAACATTTAACAGGTAAAAAGTACAACATACTGATGAGGAGCAATTAAAAGGGGGAAAAGAGAATGTAGAGAGAATGGAGACGTGTGCGTGTGGTGTTACGAGGTGATTGCAGATTCACAATAATGGTGGAAGAGCTGCTCACTCTGAAATGCCATAAGGTAACAAAGGTCCCGTTTACACTTAATAATTAATGTTATAATATAATCTTTATAATAATATTATAATCTTAATATTAAGATATTTTTTTAGGCAGTCAACACTAAATACACTAAATACACACTAAATGTAAATACAGGTATAAACGTGTGCCAGAATGTTTGTGACAAGATCAGTCAAACCACATTCAGAAGTTTGTAGTGTAAACTCTAATCCATCGTGATGTGTGACTGGCAACCTCAATGTACTACCGTTTCATCTGTCAATCAACCACGGCAAAACCAGAGTGGTCTCAGGAATCATGCCACCACCAGGTGTAAATTCTGATTTGTCTTGCCTGACTACTTGTGACTGGATCACTTGCGATTGATCTTTATACAAGGTGTAAACTGGGCTATGCAGATAACTGCATACAGAGTTGTGCCCAAAAATTGACTATAAAGTGAAGTAAGGAGTTTATACAGCAGTAACTGCCTAAACCAAGCACACCAAACACCAGCTTAGACCTCTAAACCTGACTGCTCTTCCGCTAGCCTAGCCTGCTAATCCAACAGCAGACCCTGCAATGTGTCACATTAAGGTTGAAATGTCATGTGCTTAATCCCAGTGAAACAGATTGCCTGTTTTTTTCTGGAGGAGTGGGAGGTTGTATTCCCTCAAGAGAGCAGTTTAAGCAGACCCTCCCTGCACACTAAAGAATGAGGCTTTAGCACTGCTGCCCCTCGTCTGTTACAGAATCATAATGCGAGCCTAATATCTATGCTAATAAGGGTGATACGTCTCTGATTCTTTTGTGTTGAAGAAAGATTTCCAGCTGTCTTCTACAATGCAGTTAGGTCTATGGTAATTATGTGGATCTGTGCTCTGGCAGGGAGGCTGGAGATGAGGCCTAGATATGTTCCAGGCTTTACCATCTTTTAACTCCTCACCTTAAATTGACATGTGTCCATCCTTTAACTCAATCAGTGAATCACTAGATGCATGTTGGTCCATGTGTTTGGCACAGCAAATACAAACTATATCTGGTATTAGAAATCAGTGCATGTGCCTTCACTGAGCTCCACAAGAGTGAGCATAGTGGCATGGGTTTATAAGCACAGAGAGACAAGCAATTAATTAAATTCAATGTCTTTGTTTGTCTGAGGCAAGTACTTGGAACAGACTGTGACTGGCTGTGTTGAACAGCATCTGCTTAATGCTTTCGTCAATTTACCTTCAGGCCTCATATAGACAACACAGAAGTTTATAAAGCAGCAAAACAACAAGTGTGAGATTGTCCTATTGGCTGTTATACGTTCCTGTGTACCTTTGGTGAATAAAAGATTGACATTTAATAAACTCAAACTGTCTCAGTTCTTTGAACAACTATACAAATAAAGCTTATGTCTGAAATCAGTTAAAGAATTGACATCTAAGACTTTGATTAAAAATTAAATCAGAGTGTTTGTGTCATGTCCCAGATGCTGATGTATATGTGCGGGGAGAATTATTAAAGACACATCATTTATTTAGACAGCTGGTGATAAATAATGACATGTATTTGAAGGTTCAAAGTTGTTGTTATACGATGTCTAAAAAAGTTTGGGCTCAATTAATTTAAAAAATGTAAAATGACACTTGAAGAGCTGTCTGATAGGTTTTCCAAATAGAGTTTATTAATTCAGGATCAGAACATGTCACAATGCATTCTGGGATTTCCTTCTCTCCAACTGATACTATATATGCAATGCTGCCTTTATTTAGCCAATTGAATGTAATCTTTCAGTCCACACCTTTTGGAGCCGACTTCACATCGACAAAGGATGGCGCGGATGCCTTGAACTGACTAGACAAGCAGCTCATCAGTATTTGGAACAGAGACTCTGTGTTTTTGTGTGTGTGTGTTAGTACTGAAGGGGCCCTTTGTGGATATTGTGGGAGACAATGCTATATATACTGACCTTGAGCATCACTTCAGAGCTAATTAATTACCAAACCCTTATGAAATAATTTTGGATATGAATGCTTCAGAAACAAATGCGGTTCATCAATTTTCCATTGTGTCTGTGAAAGTCATAAAGCAAGGTCTATTGCTTGGGCACTGGGATGAAAAATAAGTGAGCAGACCAAGCTCTGGTGATTGAATTAGGAAGTCAAAGCCTGTGAGCTCTGGAAGAAAGATAAGGTGCTCTACATAGAGACTCCTGGGATTAAGCCTGGAGAATATTGTAGGTCAGTGGTTCCTAGACTCTTTAGGCAAAGTTCCAACCATTGATCAAAAGAACATAGACCAGGTACCACAGACCCACAACACTATTGCCACTGATAATTTAAGCATGAGTCACATTGACTTGCTTTAAGTGCAAGATTAAAGACTGCCTGCAAACAACAGTGTTTCATACATTTTGGTTAACATCAATATTACTATAATTAAGACAAATCATGGTGCTACAAGAACCTCATTGATCCCTTGACTGGCCCTTTTTGCAGATCTGTGAAATTCAAAGACATTCATTATATTGTGAAACTTGGTCTCAAAATGTCTCCTATCGATGCAGAATCGCTTGAAATTCCTCTGTTGGATACAAGTAGGCTGATTTTAAAGCTTGCTTTTCTGTAATTTAGCATTTAACTGCCTATTAAGAGAATAATATCTTGCCCTTTTCTTCCTCTCTTTTACCAGCGCAGAATAAAATTATGTTGTGTGGACTTTAAACAGCATGGATGTGCCCCATTCTGCATTGTAGAAGAAAGAATGCAGGCATTTACGCATTTAGGGGTTGTTTTTATCCAAAGCGACTCATTGTACATTGAAGAGAAAGTGTACTACAGAAAGCTGTGACGGAGTGTCAGACAATGAGGAATGCATATGATTTAAGGCTGTAGAAAGAACGTTAGTTTGAAAGAGTAGAAAGAGTGTTAGTTTGAAGCGAAACAGGTATACAGAGAATACAAAAGCACAACTCGATCTGCTTCAGTGGTCAATGAATGCATACGAAATCAGAAATTTCTCTTTTGGTCACAAGACAGAATGTGACAGACTTACAATGTTTTCTAAAGCAGTGTATTGTAAGTGTAGATTTGCAAAACTATATATACATATAACAGCTTGAGAGACTGGCTGAAGGTCATGATGAAAATGTCATCATAAACAAACTCCAAATAGCCAAGAAGGTTCATGGGATTCTATGCTGGTTCTCTGGAGTGTTTTTTCTGTCAGAGCTGGAGGTTTTTGGGAAAGGCTTTGAGATGGAGAAATATGGAGAAGAAAGTTAAACATTAAGGGAGCAAACGAGAATGGGCGGGAGTAGAGGAATGTGAAGCTATAGTATTAAGAAAGGAAAAATAGGGAATCTGTGGGAGAGTCAGAGATGGAGAGAGAAAGACTGATAAATTCTCTTTGCCCTAAAGGAAGATTGTGGTGCATAGTGGAAGGCTGTGCTCATAATGAAGATGGACAGCAGCGATCCGTCCATGGGAGACAGTGATACAGTTTCCATGACGATTCAGATGCATCAATTAAGGGGATAGTGAGTGCCATCAGTTGACAGGCTGGCTGCTGCCCAACAGGCATACGACAGGTGTGGAGGTGCATTGATCCATCACTGCCAGAAACCATTCATGTTAAAGAATACTTAACACTATAACAGGGGCCACTGGGACAACACTGTATTAATGAGAAAGAGTCTGAACAGAACACAAACAAGAGAATACAAGACAAAAGTAGGAACGGAAGAAGAGACAGAAAGAGAGAGTGAGTGAAGAAACTAATATTGATTGTTGTTTAATTGTATGTTAATTTGTTTTCACGCTCATAAAAAACAAGACATGACAAAGCTATTTAAAGATGAAGCTATTTAAACACTTCACAGCAGACTGTGATGTTCTGTTTCTCTGTCTCACACATAACCCTGAAGGTACTGTAAGGTTATTGAACTGACTACAGTCTGAGGTCTGGTAACACATTTCAGCAGGACTGGCTGGCTGTATGTTGTCACTGAAATAACACTACACTACAGTATGCTTATAAAGTAGAATAATAAAACATTATATTCTGTTGAAATATGGTAAAGAACATGTATTATGTTAGTATTTGTTGTGCATTTAATGTACGTAGTAAATAAAGCTGCAGTGTATAGCTTTTGATTTGGGGGTGATACGTGATGTAGGATTTTGCGAGATTTTACTAGAGCACAATCTGTGTCAGTGGTTTCCAGTGAAGATTGTTTTTGTCTAATTATATCGCCCTGCCTCATAATTCCCTACAGTGCTGGTTATGTAGACAGCTAACTACATTCCAGAACAAAACTAATGTTAGAGAATTAACTAAGTCCACTAAGTCATGGCTTTGACAGTGAAGATTTGTCTTTTTTATTGAGAAAGCGTATGTGAACAGTCTGTGTTCTGTATCTGGCAGCGTGGTTGTCCTTTGGTTCTGTATTCTATGTAGGGCAACATCAATCCTGTTTCCCATTCCATTACTCATCCTGTTCACACTCAGAAACTAATGCAAAAATGTGCATATTGTACTTCTGACTGCTTCATTAATCTGGTTGGGAACGACCCCATTAGGACACATCCACTGGTTTTACCACACACAGATTATATTGTGTCACAATGTTAGAAGTTTAGTCAGCTTCCCCAGAGACTGACACAAATGAACACGTTTTATCTTATTGCATTTCGTACAAGCCATAAAAGCACAAACGCAATTATGGGATGGGAAAAAGCCCTAATATTCACATTTAAATAGGAAATCTTGTTTTCAGTGTTATAGAGTTGGGCTCCACCAGGGGAAAATCATATTGCAACCCCTGCTGAGAAGCTGCACTGAATGTTTGTGTGTGGAGGAGTCACACTGCATTTCTGATGAAACTACAGCTAAAGGAGTTTCCCTCTATTGCACTTGCAGATACAAAAATTTTAATTTAAGCAAAACTTTGAGCTCTTACAGAGACGAAATATGAATATCAACGTCACAAGGTTTAGGATCAACCTGCCAGCTCTCTGTGGCACAATTGGGACAACTTACAGAACATGAGTAACACCTGAAACAACCTACTCTTAACAAGAGGGAGAAAAATTTCATACATCCACCTCGACATGAGTGCCGGAGAAAGGGAATCGGATAAACCGCTCTCTCTCAACCCACACAGCTTATGTACACGCAACTACAACAGAATTCCATCAGGAGGAAGGTGTGGGAGTGTGTGTGAACGAACATACATCAATATTTAAAATGTATGCGTGTGTATAGTTTCATCATAGTGCAAACTGTTCTCATTCAAACTCATAATAGGATTAAAATGGTTCTCAGAGATCAGTTTAATGTTTTTGAAGATGTCATGATAAACTAGCTGGGTGAGGATCTGTTGATGAACGGCAGGCATCACATTACAGCTGTGATGTTGTTTGACAGCAGTAGCATCTATCCTCAGGGCATAGCCGTGCACACGCAAGACCATCCACAGCACTGCATATTTCTGCCCTCTGAAACACCCTGCAGCCTGTTCAAACTGAATCATTTTTCCTACTGTACATATTGAGATCTTTATTGCCTGTTGGAGGAAAATAACCCACATTGCAAGCATGCATTATTTACACTTGCTTCAAATTGACGACTCTGCTTTCAATGATATACTGTACAATAAATATAAGGTAGTGTACAATACTTGTGTTTTATTACATACATAATGCTCTGTGGGTAAAAGCTGCAAGACAAACACTATCACTGGTAATCACAGATAACAGCAACTATGAATCACTGGAGCATGTGTTACATGATTAGCATTCAAGGCCTGTTATCATAATAATCATCCATCTATTCCATACTTCACTAAATTATTAACACCGCTAATTCTCTCTATGACACCTAAAATAAACAGCCTGATATTACTGATGCAACCAAATGTTCCAGATTCAAAGAGACAAAGGGCCATTCAAAAACCCCACATTGTTGGGGTATGTTGGGGTATGTAAATATTGGTATTGAATATTGTCTATGCTGTATATGGACTTGACTGGTGTGTGATTCACTCATCTACTTGACTAGAGAAAAGCAGGGAAGAAACAGTAAGAAAACAATCAATTATCTTAAAAGATCTGCAAGCAAAACAGCCATTTGGAACGTGTCTTCATATGGAAAGAAACCTAGCGAGAGAGTAGTACATACTACAGTGGGGTGCAGTTTGTGAACCCAACAAGCTTTCATCAATGTTAATGCTGTTTTCGTTTCACTTTCTCCCTTCTGTTTTCTCTTTGATGTTCTGAATGTTGGGTGAAATGTGCATCGTGCCATTTAACAAACCGAAAATCTCTTGATGTAAAGGATGCGTTTTAACGGCACCAGATCTTTCCATTCATTAAAGTGAAATGAGGAGCAAACTGTGAGGAGAAAAAGTGTGAAGGAAAGAAGAAAAAAGGGCGGTGAGGAGAGAATGAGAAGTGCGAGAAGCTGTGTGAAGTCTCCACGCTTCTTCTCATCTTGAGAAATCAAGGGCAGTCACAGCTGTGGCACCACCGTCTGTGAGGAAACCCAGACAGGGTGCTGAGGTAAAAGCGCTAGAGCCGGACCGTTTTAAATATAAATTTATTACTTTAAAGGAGCGTAGATGCCACCAATCCTGTGAGACCAGAACATCACGCTTACCGGGAGAGGGAAGACCCCAATCAAAATCTCTGAACACACAAACTTCTCCAGACCAGTAGGTGTTTGTTTTCATTGTGTGAACCAACCATTCTTGCAACAGTTATTCATTTATTGCATTTACAGTCGCTTCGTCTAACACGCTCACGCAGCGAGAAGCTTTGCCTTATACATATTAAACAGGCACTTCTGGAGACATGATTTAATGTCTCTCAATAATGCATTCAGTCAGATCCATGATGCTTTCACACATCATTATCTTCACTCCTGTTGCCTTTTCGTAGAGAATTGTTTTCCACGCAACTTGTTTCTCCAAATGTCAGCTTGCCACATTTAGCCAGAAGTATTTAACATTTAGAAAACTAGCTTGAAAAAGATACAAAGACAAGACGGAGGAATTGTATGGCCCACATTAAGTTTGTGAGACATGAGCTTTCACACTGAGAGCTTTTACTGTATGGGGGAGAATACGAGGTCTCGTTCTTGTTTGTTATATTCTGTAAAAACTCCAATCAAACGCTCCGATGCGTCCTGGCTGACAGTGACTGATCACAATGGCGCTGATGTGAGGTTGTATTCAGAGAGCGAACATGATAGGAGACTTTGAGGCTTCGTCAGTGCTCTTCTAAAATGTCAATAATAAAGTAAACATCAACAGCAGGGCTGTATTTTTTAATGTTTATGACATGTGGGTGGGATGAAGCTCTATAATGTCACAACATCAAACATCTACCAGGACTGCTTGAGCAAACGACGAGCCATTTTACTGGTAACAGAGGTGACAGGTCTGCGTAATTGCCTCAACTTCAATGACTCTTTTGAGGCTTTAGGGTGGTGGCATGTTTTTAAGATTTAAACTTTTAAAATTCAAATGATTTGAGTATAAAGCTTGGTGGATTGTCAGGTCATGTATGTGTATGCGCTCTCTAACTGCTACCATTCAGTGCAAAACCCAGAGTGAAGTGCACAACAGGAAAACTAAACAAGCGCTCAGAATGATAAGCTGGTTCCCAAATGTATGCTGAAAGGTCGTGTGGGTGCTGGCTTTCCTTTTCAGCAAATACCATCACAGTAAAGGGCTCACCCTCACCTTGCATCTTAAACAACATGCATTCACCACTGTTTGTTACCAAACCACTCTATGTTAAGGATACAACAAATTTTTTAATCCTCAAATGCGAAGATTTGCAAAACACAAATCAGATCATATTGCCACAAAGCCTGTCATCTGCTGACCTGAGACAGTACAGAATGGATGATCTGCTATGCTAAACCGCTAAACCTGTTTCTTTCAGGTGAGTAAAGACCTGTAAACTAAGCTAAGGCTGGAATCTTTGATAAAGCTTAAGAAATAGAGAAAAGTAAGAGATGGTGTTTTGCCATCACTCAACAACATGAAAAAAACTTAAATGTCTTGTTGCAGACAGAAATGACTGTGATTAAATTGTGAAAAGGGGAAGGGGGTGGAACAGGTTTACTAGAGTCACTTTGGTTACATACAATTGAGAAAACAGCTGTCCACTAATGCCAATTTCAGGTTTGCTGTTGATGCAATTTCATCTAACTATATATACTG
>JAZGTK010011780.1:0-11563 GCA_036877625.1 Ambastaia sidthimunki | reverse complement strand
CAGACCTCAGACTGAAACCTCAGACTGTTTCTCATTCCTGGGGAGACACCAGGAGCATCACTAGCCCGTCTCAGATCTCAGCGTGAGCTGATTGCTTCTGACCGTCCCATCATGCCTCACTGCAACCCCACGTTTGTCTGCTGTGTTTAACAAACACTTATTTCTTCTTTTCATGCTGCTTCATTCCGCTGACTGAAGCCACACATTGACCAAATTTTAAGTCTTACCTCAGAGGTCAGTAACTATTTCAGCGTGCAGTATCAACAGTAGTGGACACCTCACAGATGAACTGTAGGAGAGATTTATTAAGACACATTGCAGGACATTGTGAGAGCATGTGAGGGTGCAAAAGCAGTTTGATAAAGACGTTTTGTCTTCTCACGCTCTCTGTTCTGTGTCTCTACATTTCACTTATGACATACTGCCGCTGTGTAGGTCCACAAGTCCTTTCAAATCTTTAATCTCCAAAAAGCAGATTTCATTGTGTAGGTGAGTTAGCACTGAGCAACATTGATAAATACTTTTTCATCATGGCTTTGATATGGAAATTTATTTACAAATACTTTTTGTAATGTTGTAATTTGATTTCTGGCACTTTCTATGAATAAGTAAGACACAGTTTGATGTTTTCTTCTTTTAAAGCATTCAAGACACAAATTCTACAAAAGTTTACATGTAACATTCCTTAAACTTGTGACACGGGAAAGTAACATTTTTTGATTGTTTTCTACAGCATGGCACTAATCTCATTCCATTTTCTGATTTATTAATATCACAAGAAAGTTATTTTACCTTAAAATATTCAAGTTGAAGTATCTGTTTGTCCCAAACCTGCTGGTCCTGACTAGTAAACGGTTAAGGCTGAATGTTCCCTGCAACACTCTTATGTTTTTATGTAGATATTTTCAGGCTGTAATATGTTCTCTGTTCATGGAAAGTGCCTCATATCTTACTTGAATATCTGTTATTTGCTGATTATAACAAATCTGACAATTACTAAAGCCATGACATCACGCAATTCTACATCATAATTCATTCTGTCTGTTTTACATTTCCTATTTTAGAGCTACTTTGAGTTGCTATTTTAATATCAGGAGATAAATTAATATAATCTTAGTTGAAAAAAATGTAAGTTTTGTTCATTAGAGCAGTAATGAAGTGATATACGGGTCACTGATATGAAATGAAGGGCTCTGTGACGTCCACACATATGATGATGTGGCTTGTGCCTGTCAGATGTGTTTTTAAATTGTGTTTTTTATTAGTTTTGTTAAGTCTTAATCAGAATCAGAATGTCTCCGTTCATGTGAGCAGGACTGTGATATCAGAAATTCTGCTGATGACTGTTAGGAGACGCAGCTATGACACACAGACTGTAAGCATGAGTTTCTACAGACACTGAGTGGAGCTGCACTGAAATCTGAGCTTTCCTCACTCTCTGTTTGTGACACTCAGCAAACACATACGTTACAATGATTGTCATGTGTCAGTTCAGTCAAACTGTGACATTCTTTGAACTCATTTATCATTTGTTTTAGCAGATCATTATGTTTGTTAAATGTAACTTTATAAAGAGCTTTATTTTGGACGTTTTAATTTACCACACTGAAAGAAACTCTTTATAACACAGCAAATGTTCCTTTTCCTGTCAGATTTAAGCTATTGTAAAGACATTATGTATAAAACAATAATGTACAGTAATGGTAAATAATGTCAGATGTAACAGAATAAACCCTGACATGAAGCCCTGCCTGTAAATTATTCAGTTTATTACTTAACTGTTCAGTAAATAAATAATCATTAAACATTCATTTGACATCTGAAGTTTTTATTATGTGACAAGAGACTGAGGAATAATAAATATTAAAGGAGCTTTAGTAGATAAATGTCATTCTCATATTATTTACTCATTGTCATTCAGCAACACATAATGTCCACCCCATTGTTTTCAGATATTTTATAAATATAAACAGTATTTAATATGTGGAATATTGATTATATAACAGTAATCTATAACCAAACACGTGTAAACAGAGGAAATTCGTTTATTTTTATTCCACTTCTATTTAACTACAAACTGCTTTATTTTTGTACCTCATTTTAAATGAATAATTTCTGAATAACACTTTTATTTCACTGAGAATCAGATGTCTGTCACAGCTGCACGTGTGGTGGGAGTTTCTATCCTCAGTCCTGCGCCTCTGCTTTACAGCTCAAGTGCACAAAGTTTGCCATCTGTGATCATCTCATTTACTGAAGGAGTGATGGACCACCGATGCAGTGACTATGTGCTTCTTCAGCTTAAAGAAAACGCCAACGCGAGAGAAAGTTAGAAATAGTTGAATGAAGGCGCGCCGATGCGCACGGAGGAGCAATGCGTGAACGCAACCCGGAGTACTTAAACCGAGACCTTATCACTCCACATGCACAGACACAGTGCACTGGCATGTCATGCATTTGTCCAAACAGAATCACTGCATCTGTGAAACAATCAAACCTTTGCGCGTTTGGATGAAGTTTGGCTAAGATGAAGAATTGCGCATCGCAGAATACATTTACTAAGAGGCAAATCTACAGAGCTTCATAAGCATTGTTTTGCGCGTCCAGTACTGAGATTTAGTATCTAGTATTTATTGGACGGGCACTGCAACAAAATGCTGAGAACGCGTAAAAGTGTTTGGGTTGTTTTAAACGCGCTGCTGGCTGTTTGGATGCAGCGAGCGATCAGCTTCCCAACGAGACACCAGCGGAGCGCAAACAGCGGATTCACACACGCCGTCTCTGTGGAGGTGAGTCCATGCATTCAAATACACAACAGACCAGTAAGACAGAGTGTGTTAATGTGCATTCCTTTTAGATTTAAAATCCTTTCAGGCAATGAACTTTAAGAAGTGTTAATAAATCACATTGTGGCATCTAAATTGTAACATTATGGCAGCTAAATTAATATAGTTGATCATTAGTTTACAATGTTTTAAAAAAAGTAATGGAGTTGTTGTTAACCTGCATATATCCACTTTTCAATAATCAAATCTTTTGTCAAATCAGAACAATTTAGGATAATAATCTTAATAATTTGTAATTGAGAAATTACTTTTGTGTAAGTTTACTAAATTCAAGTCATTTCAGTAACAGTCTTTTCTGAAACCAAATGCTTTTGCTGTGTGTCTGAGCTTCAAAGTAAAACTACATTATAGATGGTTCCTGATTTATGGATCACACTGTCAGTGAATCGCATGTTATAAATCACATGTTATAAATGTATTGGTTGAAATAACAGAACAGGTGAGATTTTTCCCCATCACCTCAATTCTATCATATGAGATCTTGCAAAGTGAGTCAAAATAAAACATGTTTTATAAAATGAATATTTGACTATGCAGAGTGGACAGAGGAGAGGCCCCATACAGTACAGCAGTACAATAATGAGGCCTTACATAATAGCGGTCAAAGTAGATGCACTGGATTCCCCTCACTCTCATGGGGTCATAGGTCAACTCCTCAATTGTTTTTTTAGCCCCACTTCTGTGTTAATGTGGAATTTCCTGCACTCTGGTCTCCTTGATCCTGTGTGTGCCAGGGGCCCACGTCTAACCTCTCCAGAAAAGGTCCTGCCACTCTGTTTTGTATCACTAAATGTCTCTTTTGTTTTTATGTGGGGCGGGGGTCATCAAAGAGAGAGAGAGAATGGGGGGTCTTCGTTTATTGTTTTTCTTCACTGGTTTGGAAATGGTGTGGTCCTGAATCTTTGATATCGGAGGTCACATAAATCTAGGCTGCGCTGTCGGCTTCTCTCCCGAATGCTCTAACACAGCGTGTGTGAGCTGATCATGTCCATGTGTCTCACCGGAGAGCTCAGCAGAGGCTGTGGGTATCTCAGAGTCTTTCACTCGTGCGTAAAGCTTTGTTCCAGGTTCAGGAATTTGTGCCATATGTTTGTGATGGTGAGAAAGCCCCCTGGCAACCAAACTACATTCCACCCAGAGGAAAGATGGTTTTGTGATGAATTAACAATACAAAGAGATACCAGAGGAACAACAACACGAGGAGAGTTTGAGATGGCCTCCGGCAGAAATGAAGGATGTTAAGAGTTCCATTTCAAATACTTAGGAAATGAAATTCTTTACCATCTAGTCATCTACCAGGCTTCTCTTGTTGAGACTTAAACCACTGATCCAGGAAGGAAAGCCTTAACAAGAGACCTTACACAGAAGCTCAAATACCCCTTTTCCATCAACATTGCTCTCCTTAAAACCAACAAAGCTGTCTCAGCTGGAAGTGCCTGCATGGTTCTGAGTTGTGGATGGAACATCTCTTTTCATTCTGGTTTGAAGTTTATAACTCTAAAGGTGCACAATGAACATGCTTTTGAACATCTGCTTACAGTGGACAGTTTCAGAGTTTAGCTTTAACCCATCTAGCAGTCCCAAAGTTCTTAATTTGCAGATTCAGGTGTGCTAATAATTAGGGTTGGAGTTAAACTCTGCAGGTCTCTGAACCTCGTTGAAGCATTACAATTATCAGGAGGTCACCAAAGTCATCACATGCCAGATTCTTTAAGAAATGAAATATTTAACAAATATTTCATTTCAAACAAGTCTCACAAGTATTCTTAATACTTAACAAGTAAATAATACTTGATATTTATTAACATCCTTCATTATGTACTTTTGTGTTCATTTATGTTGATTTGCAAGGAATGTTTTACAAAAATATTCATATTTGATGTTCATATAAATATATTAAAATATTAATATATGTTCATATTACTTTTATTCCAAAATGTGAAATGGGAATATTTAGCACTTTTTTTTGACATCATGTTTGTTTTAGCAGAAACATTCGCAGACATCTTCAAGAGACATCAGCCATGACCATAATCTCCTGAACGAGCAAAACCAGGTCCAGAGTGATTTGGCAAACTCACGTCCTCACCGACACAGGTGGCACCAGCATCACTCGACAGGTGTCCTACCTCAGCCTGAGCCTGAGGAAGAATCCAAACCCTTTGTCCTAGACCTCAAAAACTTCCCAGACCTCGCAAACCCTGATATGGTCTCCCAAAACCCCAACATTCAGGTGAGAGCATGCAGGAGCACACATCTCAGGTTGGTACACATCTCCGTGAAAAGCTTTGTGATGTTTGTCTGTCTCTAATTCAAGATCTAAAAAAACACATGCTGTTTGAGTCGGGTCAGTTGAAACTGGCTAGGTCGAATTGAATAAGCCTCAGAGAGGAGGAACTTGTAATGGCCTATGTCTAATCCTACCTAATCCAAAGTGGATTCAACAAGCATCCAGAGTGAGTCATCACTCCCGATGGGATGTAATTAAGTGTAATAAATAATCTCATCTTGAGATGAGGAGAAAGTAATTCTGGTTGATTTGATCTCACATCAGAGCTCAAACAAGTGACTCACTCCTGAGGTTTACCGCCATTGGCTGTTCTCCAGGCGAAGTCATACTGCACGACTTACCTTCATTTCCCTTCATTGGTTGTGTAAAACAACACCTAATGTTCTTTCCATTTCATTGAATGCTTTTAATCTCCATTCCCTTCTGATCCATTGGTTGTAGGTGACCATAGAGGTGTTGGAGGACCCTCCTCTGGAGGCCGAGATGGACCGGAATGATGACTGGCCCATATCGTCCTCCTCTCCCTCCTCTACTGTAGACTGGCTGGGTGGGAAAAAGCTGTTTTGGCCTTTGTTTTGGGGCTACACGGATGCAGATTCAGGTGAGGATGGTACAGGCCAGACAGTGGAGGAAGAGGACGACTACATAGTGGAGTATGACAGCGGGGAGCCTCTTCCTAGTGGGCTGGGAGACGATTGGGAAGACCCGTGGACTCAGGGATGGAATCCTGATAAAAGCACTGATGGTGAGCATTGTCATCAGAATCCCTCTTTTCATGCCATTTCCTGCAGCTCCAGAGTAACAGGTCACATGTTATTTACAGCTCAGATGATTGGCTCTAAATGTCTGGTTGCAGAACTGAGCAACCATGAGCAAAGATGGCAGAAAATGTAAGATTTTTTACATGGTTAACTTCCATTGAGATGAATGAGAATGCTAATGGCTAACTTTTCCTATTGATTATAAGGTCAGTCATGTCAAAGAGAAAAAATGAGTTTGGGCTGCAGGAATGAAAGAATTAAAAAAATAAAATAATAAAAGCTGTATAAACTGTTTAAAATGTAAACTGGAACTTGGGGGGATTTGATGGCTGGATGAAGGGAAAGAGACATGTGGAGTTTGGCAAGCGAAGTTACAGTCAATTAATTCTGGTTGTTTCACAGCATTGATTCAGACTAAACTCTCAGCCGCTGAGTTATTTCTGAGTTCGGACCTTTGAAGAAAACACTGGTCCCACTTGGCGGAGAACATCGCCGTTTGAAGACGGGCCCGGTCCGCTCACTAATGGCAGCGTGAGGATGTTCTGCTGGACAAATAAGCCCACGCTTGTGTTGAATTAGAGCACAGATCAGGAACACAGAGTGAGAGGGGTCATATCCCGCGGGCTGGGCCCCAGACCCTGCACCCCCCCCTCCAGCCCAGAGCGGCTGAGTCTTTTAAGCCCATTCAAGAATTCTGGGCTTTTCAAGGCCACACATAACATGATGCCTCTGTTGTTTGTAGCGTGGTGGGAATTGCACACTTTGTGATGCAGAGCATTTTTATTACATTGCTCACAAGCGTTGATTGAGACCTTAGACTAGTCTACCTTAGGACCAGCGTTCAGGGTTACTTGAATGACGTCTTGTGACTAAAGAGAGCACAGATCATAACTGTCTGTGTCTGTTTAGAACATCAGTGATCCGTCACCTTCTGCTATTAAAAAACACATAAAACATCTGTTTTATATAAAAATGTTGTTTTTGAAGTTTATATGTCGCTGCCAAACTCTTTTTTTCAGGGTTCATACAGGAATCACTTCATAATAATTTTTCAAAAATGACCTTCACACACTTTTCTCAGCACCAGTTTTTATTTTTAAGGATCTTATGTTTTATCTTGTTATATGGGGAACTCTTTTAAAATACAAAATTGTTACAAATACAAAACTGCTGATGGTTACCAGCCTAAACTGACCCCCCTGATCTAGTGCCATTCCTGCTTTAAATAACTGACAATTTGGCAGATCTACAAAGTGTGTGAGAGTATTTAGTGACCCGTCGCCTCCTTTGAGTTATCTGCTGGTCTGTAATCAGAGTGAAATCAGTGTGTCATTAACACACAACCCACATTTCAGTCAAATAATTAAACATGCTGCTCTGTGATCTCTGGTGCAGAACAAGAGTGAAACATCTTCTCACACGCTGGTTTCCATAATGGCTTGAGTCCGTCTTTTAAGTCTATTGAATTCTTTCTCACATATTGTTACAAAATGAGTGTAACAGCTCATCTCAGTAAGACACAGTTTCAGGTATAATTCATGTCTGTAGCATAAATGTGCTTGTTATGCACCAGAGTTTAATACTTTTAAACGTAGGTTTAACTAAAATCCCAATTCCAGTTATGAGAAAAGATAGCAGTGAAAACTCCAGTGACACACAGTTTAACACACGCTGTGTTTTCTCTCAGAAGTGATGGAGGAGTGGAGCGATTGGACGCCATGCAGTGTCACCTGTGGTCATGGCAACCAGACCCGCACGCGTTCATGCGGAGACTTCTGCACATCCACTGAGTCTCAGAGCTGTGAGCTGGACCCGTGCGCAGGTCAGTTCCACTTCTGTAGCTCTGTTCTCTAAACTCAATCACTTTTACATTTTTAATGCAGTTGTCTTTCAGATGATGTGAACAGCGTGGCACATGTCTTTCCGTTTGAGATGGAGAACGGAACAGAACCGTTTGGTGCTGGTAAGTGACAGATGAAGATTGGCTGTAATCACAGCTGGAAAACTGATGGTGATATTAATGTGATCTTATCTGGTCTTGTTGTTCTGCAGATGTTGACAGCTGTGACAAGTGGTTGAACTGTAAGAGTGAGTTTCTCCAGCGTTACCTGCAGCAGGTCGTGGCTGAATTACCCAGCTGCCCCTGCATCTACCCCTCAGAGGCCTCCAACAGCATAATCAACCTGCTGGACGTGGGACATGACCGGAGCTTCTTATGGAGGGACGCCAGTGGTCCTAAAGAGCGGCTGGACATCTACAAGCCCTCGGCACGCACCTGCTTGCGCTCCGCTCTGTCTGGTGGCTCCACGCTCGCCGTCCAACACTGCTGCTATGACGACCACGGGCAGCTCATTACGAGGGGCAAAGGGGCAGGTACCCCCAACCTAGTAAGCACAGAGTTCTCTCCTGAGCTACACTTTAAGGTGGATGTACTGCCCTGGATACTGTGCAAGGGAGACTGGACCCGGTTACATGCGGTGCGTCCGCCCAATAACGGCCTGCACTGCACAGAGAACCCACAGCAGGACGTCTTTATAAACGAGCTGGAGGAGGCCAGAGAGTATTAAAGCACCACTGGCCTCCACTGACACGTCCAGTCTTCAGATAAACACAGTGTTTTGTCAGGTGTGTAGATGTGCAGTGACACCTGATGCTATAACTGTGTCTGTAAAGCTTTCTGCAGCTTTCTGACTTTCAAGAGTTTTGTCTTAATTTGGTTGATGCTGTAACTGAATGGTGTGTAAACAGTTTTCATGTGAACAATGTTTAAAAAAGTTTCATAAAAGCATTTTGTCTTCTGCACAAAACTTAGTGGGCTCAAAGAAGCTGTGAAAAAATGTTTTCCAGCATGAAATACGTTCCAGCCTGTATTCAGTATTCAGTATTCCAGCATGTATTCAGTATTCCAGCCAGTATTCAGTATTCCAGCCAGTATTCAGTATTCCAGCATGCATTCAGTATTCCAGCATGCATTCAGTATTCCAGCCAGTATTCAGTATTCCAGCCAGTATTCAGTATTTCAGCCTGTATTCAGTATTCCAGCCAGTATTCAGTATTTCAGCCTGTATTCAGTATTTCAGCCTGTATTCAGTATTTCAGCCTGTATTCAGTATTTCAGCATGTTCCAAAGAGCAACTTGTGTAATCTAAAAGTGATTTTTGAGTTAACATTCATTGTCAACATCACTTCTGGTTAGGCGTGAACTAGTGTGAAATATTAAATATTTCGTATTTATTTTATATCATAACATATTTCAGAATTATTTTTTATTAATAGTGCAGAACATTAAATATTTCATATTCATTTTCACTGTTTATCAAAATACTAAAACTAATTTGTGTTACTAAATTTAAATTATATTTTAAATCAATGAGGTCTAAGACTTAAGGAGTCTAAGACTGCATTTACTTCAATATCAGTGCTGCTAATACTGTATAATTGCTGAGTGACATATTTTGCCAGCATATCAGTGTAAATTATACATTTAAAAAAATTTAACACACAAAATACACAAAAATATTAGAATAGAAATATATTTAGATCTACTGTAAATCAATGTACTTAAAACTAAATGTATTTAAAACTAATAAGAGAATATCATTAAAGCTAAAATTAGAAACTAATTTTAAGATTAAACAAAAATATAAAAAATGAGGAATATAGAAGAGCAAAGAATCAGAAATGTGCAGTAAATTGTGTAAAATGTGCAGAGCAAAGTGCAGTTTTCTGATGAAGAGCATCACACCAGCAGATGTCCACACTGAGTCTGATGGTCTGAAAAAATGATGTTTCTCTTGAGTTATCAGACTACAGAAACATTTCTGAGTTCATGTAACACAAATGTCTCTGTTTTAACTAGTCCTTCACAAGTATGAGCATGTTTAAGAGTGAACTGACACATTTTACAGTTAACTCAGGGAAAAATAAACTCTATAGAAAAGAAATGTTCATTTAGACCTTTATTATGAGTCTGTATTTTCCAAAAGAAAACTTGCAGGCATGGGAATATTATAGAGAATCATAATGTGGTACTTTATCTGATGTTTGTGCTGTGTAGAAAATGTCATTATGGTGTGTTATTATGTGTGTTTTTCATAAAAATTGAGCTGTTTTCAATACTTGCTCTAGAAATGTAGTTTTAAATATTATTCTCAAGAGCATGCAAACTGTTCATGCTAAGGCTGGCACTTTATTTAACATGTATTCAGATGTTTGTTTAAGTGACATTATTATCTGTGTTTGTGGTGTTAATGTTGTAAAGAATTGCTTTCCATGGCCATTGTTACATTCATTTATTGTCATTTTGTGTTATTTTGTGTTTTGGCAGGTGATAGTACAGTTTTTATTGTATTTTTAATGGCATGTTTGCTGATGATCTGAACTGATTATCCATTCAGACTTTACCCACAATCCACCAGGACACTAACTTGAAAAGGGAAATAACATTGTTTGTATTTATTATTATTCTGTGTATCTTCTTATTTGTTTGCAATTCTATGAAAACAAATACAACAATGTTAAAAGAATGTTTTGCTTGTTTTCTTTTATAATTGTTGGTATATTGTAAGTCATACATAAATCATGTGTAGAGTAGCCCCTTAAAAATCATTAGTTTAAATAGTGTTTTCTTTCATTTCAAGCTGAAAGTGGTGAACGCATTAAAGAACAAGTGTTATCATAATGAAACATTTCAGTATCCTTTTTTGCAAGTGTAATATCTCTCTAGTTAAAAAGCTAAAGAAATATGAGATCAGCCGCAGGGCATTTGAGGTCAGTTCACTGGAGGTCAGTTTGGGACTTCAGAAAGCACAGATGATGTTGATGGACATGTTGGCTATAACACCATCAGTGCTTTTCTGCTATGAACAACAATCAAAAGCATTTTCATGAAATAAGAGATTCATACGGTAAACTTTAATTCTGCCCCTGAAAGAGTAAAAAACTGCATATGTCACTGATCAGAAATGTCTTCACATCTGGATGGACTGATGCTAAGCACCAAACGCTCTATGAAGTTTGATCTGGCACTGCAATACAGATTCCTGTCATCAATAATCATCAATAGTCACAGATCAATGAAGGATTATATCAATGCTTGTGTGGAGGATGAAATCTGATCATTCAGCTTTTCCATTTGTTTGGTTTTTAACTCGAAACATTCAGACACTGAAGATCGTTCTGCTCCAGACAGATGATGTTTCTGTTTGCACAAACCTGTTTTTGGTTAGAAGATCCAAAACGACAGATCTGTGTATATCCATCAAATAAATATAAGAATGTCTTTTAAATTCCAGTTAAATTCCAGATTTTATATTCAATTTGCATTCAGGTAGTAAACAAGTCAAGTCTATTATATTTGTGTAGTTCTTTTAATGTATAAAGCAGCTTTAATTCAAAGAAATCTGGTGGACTAATATAACATCAGTTATTTTTAGCCAGTAATAAGCATTTTAATACAGTACATACAGACAGCACTCGATGAATCTTTATGAACAGCACATCTATATAAAATCTATAGAAATGTGATTTCTTGACTGCACTGAATTGAGTTGTTTTTCATAACAGTAACAGTTGTGATGATGTTTGAGAAGCGGAATGGAGGAAATCTGCCCTCTGTTGTTCAAACCCGTCAAAACAATGTCCGGAGAACCGGAAATACCGGAGCC